>JABUQX010063385.1:0-24851 GCA_015478945.1 Trachelipus rathkii
GGTAATACTTCGTTCAGTTCAACTGAACCGTTTTCGCATTTATCACGTGAAACGCTTTGCGTTTTTCGTGCGCCCGCTGATATATATATATATATATATATATATATATATATACTATATATCATATACCACTATATACCCTTATATATATATATATATATATGAAGCAAGGCTATTGGGCTATGTTAGGTTTTAGTATGGGATTATGTGTACATGTTTCCAAAAAGGTGGGATGGTGTTGGTTTGCTAGGCTGTATTGAATATTTGAGTTAGAACTGCTATGGCTTTAGTTCCAAGGTGTTTGAGGTGGATGTTGGAAATTTTGTCTGGATCATCGACTTGTGAGTTTTTTTGAGCTCTTAGATGGTGTTTAGTACTTTCATTTTTTTAGCTTTTTAATCGCCAATTTATTGGTGGGTGTTGTATGGGTTATGGCTAATTTTGGAGTAATGAGACAATAAGATTTCATAGATTTTTTGGGGGGGTAAAGATTTTATTGTTTTGTGTACAGATAGTTTCGTGGATTGGTGGGGACTGTGTGTGTGTGAAGTATGGATTTTTTTTATTGTTCGGTATAATTTTGCTGAATTTGTTTTGTAGTGCAGTTGGGTACATTTTTGACAGTTTTTATTTTGTTTCGAATTTAATAAATTGGGCATTCTATTGTTGGTAATTATTTTAATTTTTTTTTTAATCTCATTTAAGCACCTTATAGTCAGGATTATTAGTGTTGCATAGTATTTTTAGAAGATGTATAAGTGGGTTGTTTGCAGAATAAGATTTTCTTCTCTTAAGATTGATCAATTAAGTTGTTTTCTGTATAAGTAATACCAGTTCTCCACCAAAGGTGAATGTCTTAAGCAATTCAGATTGGATGCAGCAAGTAATGGGTTTTCCAAATCATCGGGATACGGGATGTGTTTTGCCATGTTGCAGTACTAGATTTATTGGGGGGAACAAATAAAATATCTGGGGATGTAGGTTCTGATTATTTTGAAATGATGTCGAGTGAGTTCGATTTATGTTACTGAGATGTTATGTGTAGTTTATCGTATGTGTATCACCTCTTGAAGGTGTGTGTATTAAGCCATATGGGGTGGTGGGCATTGAAGTCCCCGTCCAGGATTAGGCTATTATATTGGGTTAAGGGAGATAAGTCTGGGACGTAATTACGGGGGCAGAATTGAGAGGTAGGGATAGGGGATAGACATTTATCAAATTATACGCGTTTTTGTTGATTATTTTTTTTACAATTGATTGTTATGTAAAGGTTTGATCGTGGTTCAATTATTTTTTTTTTTGGTGTGTAGGTGTTATGGTGTTTCGGAATTGTATATTTTTGTGTACGAGGGTAACTAGACCATGCTCTGGCGGTGTTCTATCTTCTATTAAAATTGTATGGTTGGGGAAAGTCAGAGAGCTGGGTGGGTATCTGGTGTGAGATGAGATTCTTGAATTAGTGCTATGTGCATGTTGTATTTATTTCAGGTGCAAAGAAGCTCTTTTTGTTTATTATATATATATATATATATATATATATATATACCTATATATATATATATATATCTTCTCTCTGTATATATATAACTGCTATATAGTAATAATAATAATATATATATCATCATCACTCGCTCTTTATAACTTAATATGTATACATGTATAATAATAATAATAGCATATATCATATGTATATATATATATCTATATTACTATATATAATATTAACATATATATGTAATAATAATAATAATAATAATAACCATATATATATATATATATATATATATATATATAACTCATATATATATGTATATATAATAATATATGTATAATAACTTAATATATAATATAATATAATATGTAATAATAATATATGTATATATACTATATATATATATACCAACAATAATATGTATAATAACATATGAATAATAATAACCAACAACAATATATATATATTGCACCTTATATACATATGCATATATACATATATTTATATATATATATATATATATATATATATATATATATATATATATATGCTTAATAATATATAATAATATATATGTAATAATAATATATAATAATAATAATATATATATCATAATATATTTAGAATATAGTTTCTGATCTTTTTCAGAGACCGCAAGCCCTTTGATTTAAATTAGATTAATGTATAAGAATAATATATAATAATAATATATCATATTACATAAGGCAAATATTAAGGAGAAATACATAAAAGTAATATCTGAAAATTACAACAAATTTAATGTCAAACCATAAACAAACAAAGAAGAAACCAGAGAAGAGATACTGTACAAAAAGACAAAGGCAACAGAAAGAATCAACTCTGCAAGATAAGTTTGTGTGTGAATGTGGCCTGTAGTGATTGTGAGAATCCTACCTAAGTAGTGTACATGAGTGTGTGAGGTGCTTTTCATATTGGTGTATGTTATTGTCCTTGGTTTTCTCATAATTGTATGCGGGTCTCATTCTAAACAATAAATTACAAGAACCTGGATTACCATGTCTTTTGATCTTTCCCATCGACTTTGTAAATATACAATACCATTTACAATAAATGATATATTATTATATATTATATATATATATCCGGCGCGGTTTTAGTGGAAGATATATATAATATAGATATATATTATATAATATATAATATATATAGTATATATTATAATATGATCACACACCAAAATATATATATATTAAATTATTGAATTAAATTAACTTTAATATATATGGAGTGAGTGGAGAGAGAGTATTAATAATATATGGCCACCTATCTTATATACGAGAGCCCATCATCGTATAGGGTATCGCTTTATTTATATATATATCGTAGTCACTGGATCAGGAGTCTCATCTTGGTATGTCCGTTCTCGACAAACGGATAATTTAAAAGCTCCCTGCTATCACCCCTATTGTCCTTCACTAATGATATTATTACCTTCTACGAACGTCTTTGATACCATTGGGTTGACACTTAGCTTAACTCTTTGTAAGTTATATAACTTCTTAACCTTGCGCCTCTATATTAATAGAAGCAAGTCATTCACTTATTGATTTCTATGTCATTGTTTCTTTGGAGTCGGCTTTAAAATATAGGTCATAAAACATATTTGAGGAACATGAGTCTCGTTTACGAGTGTTAAGTATGTAATATAATATATACTAACGACTTAGACGTGGCTAGGCGGACATATGCAGGCTTGGCAGTTAGCGTAATACGATAAGAGAATATATAGTATCTGATTGGATAGTCGTTATTGGTTAATGTGTTTATATTATGATGAGGGACGTGAGATGACTTTTTAATAGTTATCAATGATGTAATGATGTTAGCGAGGTACTTAATAAGTTCTAGTGTAGAGCGTGGTCATAAATGGTGTTGTCGAATATTAGGGATCGGACTATGCCGATTACGAGATAGTGGGGGCGAATGGGCGTGGAGATTGACTTATATGTTATTTATTTAATATATAAATATATTATATAAAACATACATATTATAGCTATATAGGACGAGAGCTATATTTAATACTAGCTATAGTTAACTATATATTATAGTAGAATAATATATATATTTATATACCGTATATATTAATAATATTCTAGTATACTATATATATATATATATAATCTACTAATATATATATATATACTCAATAATATTAATATTATAATAAAATTATATTATATATAAGATAATAACCTACCTATAACAGTAGTATATATATAATACAACTATTATAGATATAATGATACCCAGAGATTATACCTCACCATATATAATCATATATTATAATATAAATAATATATAATGAGATAATTATATATTAATATAATAATATACTATATATATATATATATATATATATGTAATATATAATTATATAGGTTATATATATTATATTATAATAATACTATAAGTATATATATTATACGTATAGTATATATATATATTATATATATAATAAGAATATATTATTGTATCATATAATATATATATACTAAATATATATACTAAAATATAAAAATAACATAAATGTATTATATATATATATATAATATATATATAATATATACAATATATATGAAATAAAATAATATAAGTATATAGATATAATATATATAATAATGAGGAAATATAGATATATATATATATGAGTGAGAGGTTAGTTTTAATATTGTGATGGGTTAGCGTGATATAGTTTTATGAGAGACATTAGGTGACGGATGGTATGTGATTAGGTTGGTGTTCGTGGTCCTTTTTGTGTGGATCGTAGTTAGTTTTGTTGGTATTAGAGGTTTGATATGTCGTTGTTATATATATAGGTTTAGTTGGTGGGATGTGTGATGTAGTGTGGTGTAGGGGGTGGTATGTGAGGTAGGGTTTAGTGATGTGAGTTTGTGAGGTGTGTATTGAGTATCGGGGTAGTAGGAGTGGGAGGGTGTATGTTATGTATGGGTATCGGCTGTTTTGTTGTTGTTTGAGGCTGGTGTGTTGAGTCGTGTTATTAGGTAGGTAGTGTATTTTAGTGATATACAATGAGAGTATTAGTCGGATGTGTTATTTTAAGCTATTAGGTGTTAGTGAGTGTGAGTATGGGGTGGGTGTGGTGTGATCGCTCTGTGGTGGTTAGGTTTTGGTTGAGGTAAATATGGATATATATATATATATAATTATATATAAATTACAATGCTATCTATATTATATAATATATACATGATATAAATATATACTCTCCTAATAATAATAATTAGATATATATAAGTATATAATACAGTAATATATATATATAATATAATACCTATACGTAATAACAAATAATATATATATATGATAGTATCAGATAAGAAATGTAAAGGTATACTATATCGCTAAATGTTATATATATATAATATATATAGATAATATTACATATTATATATATAATATAACCTATATATATATATACTATATATACTATTATAATACTTATATGTAAGTAATAATATATAATATATATATATAGCATATAATTGAACGTAAAAAGATCGTATTATAATAATTATTACTCAATAGTATCAATATCATATATGATAACTAATATTTTATTCAAATAATATTATATACTAATTACTAGATAACAATTAATGCTATCATCAATATTACTAACTAATATAAATCCTAATTATATAACTATACATAATATATAACATAATAAAAATATATATAATATATAAATACTAGTAGTAAAATAATGAAGGTATACTATATATATATATAATATAATTAATATATATTATATCTATAATAACAAAATATATATATTTTAGTAAACATATATAAAGAGTACTATATTAATATGCCAATATTTCCCCCTTGCAAATCGTTCAAGAAATATATAATTAATAATAATATAACTATAGATATTTACTATATATAATAGCTATATATATATAATATATAATATATATATTCTATATATATATAATAAATATAAATACCCATAAACATATGATAAATGGAACCCATGGTGAAATATATAATACTTATATATAAGCATCACTATACCTAATATATCCCAATTATATTATACAAGTACTAATATAAGTATATATCTAGTATATATGAGTATCTATAAATATACTGCCCTATATTTAATAATATCTATAATCAGTAAGTAACTAGATTTTGGAACTACCTACCATATATAATACATTATATATATATATATAGTATATTATATAACTATAAATATATATAATATATATATTATATATATATATATAAATAAGATATTAATATAATATATAAAAATTAATATAAAAATAATATTAATAATACTAACCCATCCAAGTAAAAGAAAACAGGATCAAACAAGATACGACGCAAAAGCTATAAGCGCGATCTGACGCCTTTAGTAAACATATCAAACCAACTTTATTTACTAAATTTAATTCATTTCGTATTTGCATATATTCTGAAATTTCATCTTTAAGCCAAATTTCAGAAATTATTATTATTGTTACTATAATTAATATTATGAATGTAAACAACAAATATACATACAATCCCTCTTTTCTGTTCAAGATGAAAATTAAATGCATAATTAAAAAGAAAAAAAAAAATAGATGACTATATATTTTCATATGATAAATAGAAAATGCTAAATTTTATCATCACTTTTCAATTGGTATCTCATTATCAATTATAATTTGATAGGATGAATTATAATTTAGAAATAATCAATAATCAGTAGCTTTACTAAAAATACGCAACTTTTCTTCTCAAGCATGTAATGCAGACTGAATAAAAATTGCGTATGGCGGACGTGAAGCCGTGGAAAAGCGTGATATTCATATTAGAGAGATCAAGTAATCTTTTTAACATTTAAGTAAGATATTTTTTATACGATCTTAAAATGGTAATAAATAAAACCGCTATCTTCGATAAGAACTTTTATGATTTAAACTAGGCTAATGCTAACACTATATTAAATTATATATACTATATATATATATATAATACTATAGTAATATAATGACATTACTACTAACCTATATACAACCTCATATACCCATAACATATATATACAATAATGTGTTAATATATACATCCTAATCATAGATATATACTATATATACGAGATGTGTCCAATATAATACAAGCTATATATATATATAATAAATAATATAAATAAGTTCATATATATAATATAAGCTAATATATAATAGACATAATTATTCATCAGGAAAACTATATAATAATAGTATAACATATAATAACTATATATATCATATAATATATATATCAACTAAGTGACTATATATATATATAAATATACCCTACTAAATAAATAATAAATATCATATATATAAATATAATATTTATTAATATAAATATAAATACATTATCAATTAATAGACCCGTAATATATACTGGTATTATGAAGCCTTTATTGATTATATGGGATCAGATATATTTGGTTTCTTTTTTAAAAAGAAATTTTCAATATAAATGATTGTATTATATTTTTTAACAAAAATATTGAGATGGTGAATAAACCAGGAGTAAAAATAAATTACATAAGAAATAGGTAATTATTATTTAAATAAAATTGTATAAACTTTTTGAAGCAATCGTCCGTTTGACAGTCGTACCGAGAGAAACGACGGCTGTCCGATTTTTCTGAAATGTAAAATATCTATTTAGGAATCCGAAAACAAGAGGAAAAAAGTTACGGATAGTCGGTCCATATAGGTTAGGTATAGTTTAGCTAGCACTCGTTGGATATCCATCATATGTTAAGCGAAGGTTCTAACTGCTCGAGCGATCCATATAGCTTAGGTTTTGTTTTAGGCACTTCAAGTTCAGGTTATAAATAAGTTGTTGTTAGGTATCACAGTAGAACAGTATATGATAAAGCAAAAAAATCAACCAAAGGAACGAATATATTACCCCTAAACATTTTTTACCCTGGCATTAAGTCTTTCAACTTTCAACAACTGAAATACCGCTATTTGGATTCTCATGCAAAATGTTCTTTCTCTGCTTACTTTGTATTTAATTTTCGTGCTATTTTAAAATTTCGTATATTTCCTACACCATTTTAAAATATTGTTAATATCATCATGCCTAACAATGAATGCTTTTTTGTTAACTAAAGAGCAAGAATTCCACTGAAACCATATAACTCATATAGATCATCATCATCATCACCCGCATTCTCTCACCAACTTGATAAGGTGACGTCCCATGCACCGAAAACAGAAAAACCGTGGAAGAATATTGAGACGCCATGTTCGAGAAAGAAAAGCCCAGTCATATATATAATATATATATAGTATAATAATACATATATTATATATACTATATGATATATATATATATACTAGTTGAATATTATAATATATATTAATATATAAAATATAAATAATATATATATAATATTATATTAATATAAAATAATATCAGTTATAATATTACATATATTATATAGGTATATTATAACAAAAAATAATATATATATAGATAATATAATATATAATATATTATATATAATTATATATAATATATATTTATAATAATACGTAATAAAATATATTTTATTATAAATAAAAAGGTTTTAGAATAATAAAAATTATTAATATAATAAGAATATATAATAATATATATATATTAATATATATAAATAATATATATATATATATATATATATATATATAATATAATTATAATTAAATATATATATATATAATATAATAATATATATATATAAAATATAATATATTATATAGTATATATATAATAATAAATAATATACATATAAGTATTAATATAATATAATATAGATAATATATACTTCATATATTATATATAATATATAAATAATATATATATAATATTATATAATATTAATATATATATATATATATAACGTATATACATTATAGAAGTATATTTAATATATATATATTATATATAATAATATAAATCATATATATATACAACTATATATATTATAGTAATATCATAATTTATATATAATATACATATTATATATAGATCATATAGGGTGACTATTCTATATATATATATCTATACTAATCTATACATATACATATATAAATATAACTACTATGTAGAATAATATATATATAATCCATAATATATATATATAGCATATACATATATATATACATTTAATATTACTATTATATATATATGATTAACATAGAAGTATATATACATAACTAAGTATAATAAGCTATATCATAGTATCTAGGAGATGCTAGCTAATGCTTAGACCCCGGGATCCCTCTGAAGGCAAAATGCATAAAAATATAATGCAAAAACGCACAACGCCTCTGGGGAGAGCTCTGGGATTGAAATCCAAAGGTGGAGTGCCCCCCCCCATACATGACCAACCCCCACCACTTGCGTCCAATGACATAAACAATAGCACTAACTTAAATCATCATTATACAATACTAGATATGAATCTTAATTGTTAGCAGGTGTATGGGTTCGGTCGCATTCAAAAGAAATAGCCTTCATAGTAGAACTTTGGTGACTAATTAGCCTTTCATCACTGTCACTTGAATAACAATTCTCTGCTGATTTGAATATAATGCTTTTTAAGCTTATACAGGCGGATTTTTTTACATCTCATACCGGAAACACACTAGAAGGAGGATCCTCATGAAGGAGCACTTTAATGACGTTTATCGTGGTGAATTCCTTCAACGGTATCGAACCATACAAAGCTACTAAATGGATTTATTAACGTAAAATAGCGAACGTAATAAGTGCTGCAGCCCTGAAACAGACAGGCAATTTTACGCGATTTTAACAAATCGGATGGGTTTCATATTGTATAAGAACTCTCTTATATTTTCCATACTCCGGTGATTTATAAGTTGACATTTACTCACATCTCTTACTAATAGATTTTAGACTCTAGCGTGAATACTTTAAAACACACAACCTATCGATTTAATGCTTATTTGTGTTCGTTAATGCCTAAGATGACCCTGTAAATGGGTGATTCTAATCAAACCTCATCACGCGAGCATATTTTCTGGTATACTACCTCGTATAGCCCCAAAGAGCAACAGATATCTGACATACACACAACCTATATCTCTCAGCTTTTCAACCAGAACCTGTGCTTAATACTTTCAAGGCACTGGATTTCTTTTGTTCTTTTAATATCAATTTGTATGTGTTTTTAATCCATCTGTTTGGTTTCCACTTATACGCGTTTCATAAAATCGATACTTTTTCAATTTTTTATACATACAACTACTATAGCTTATATTGCAACTGTAATGCTAAAACTTCACAGCTTTAATTCGAAGAGCTCATACTATCTCCATTAGCTATCTGAATTGTCCACGCATGCTTGTTTCCCTATGTTAACAGTTCATTTTGTTCTTTTACTATATCCGTGCGCGCAATCGTCCCAAATACATAGGAATTTAAAGTTAAAGGAAGTTGTTATGAAACCTCCCAATAAGTTTAAATGCCTTTGTTTACATCTCTCCACCAGCTGTTTGTTTCCAGTCACCTGATCCGTAGAATGGGATGAGTTAGCTACGTCATGCCTTTCTTTGTTAGCCGCTCGCTGATTGGCTGCTAAATTGACTAACTCCGCCCCTTTGTTTGTTCGTAGATCTATATCTTCTTGTTCGTCCGTAAGGGTCTGCCCTCGAGTGGCCGTTTTGTTTACTAATAATCCATATTGCTATACAAGGGCATTTTCCTCTCTTGTGCAATATGCTCCACACTACTTCTAATAAGGAGACTAAGAAGTATAATTGTCTTAACTTCACCGGGCGTTTGAAATACAACTTGCCATTAAATTTTTGTTGATTATTTTTTATCAACTCTTTCGCCGATGTGGAAATTAGTTGTTTTCACTACCTATTAGCAAGTTCCATATCGTTTTTTGAACATTTTTTTGGCAAAGACACTAGCAAGTTCTTATCGCTCGTATAAACCCTCTGTCCGGCTGCCTGAAAAACCGTACTATAGATAGAAACGGTCGTTTGCCAAGAGTCGTGTCCACCCATATATCACATCTGCCGAGAGCAGCTTTCCAGCAGCGTAAATTAAATATGTATGTTGTTTCTTCGACCTGGGTAAGCGAGAGCGTCAGCGCGTTTTACTAGGCGCATGCATTCGAACATCGCGGGAATGTCTTTTCGATCCTCATATATTCCATTTGATAGCTACATCTCTGTGCTTGCCTAAATGGCTTAACCTTTCAGTTATGTTGTTGAGGCGGGCTTCAACCTGCAACGGGCAGTGGGCTCGTAAAAGCTAAGCTTCCGCAAGGAGCAGCACGAATTTTTGTCCACTGTGTTGGTTTTTCACAAGTGATGACTTCAGCGTCTTATCAGAATCTGAGTATTATTCCTAAATGATCCCAAAAGAAAGTCACTGGGTTGTAATTAGGAGAGACGCGCGGAAAACTCTGGGTTGTTTGCACCTAATGCGGATTCGAAGTGAATGTATAAGTCGATCTTAGTCTTTCAACATTTTTTCATGTTCCTTCTTTATAGTTTCCGAAACAATAAGAATATCATTCCCATGCGTACACCCAGTAGATACACGTTGTGCATATATATGTCCAAAGCAATATATTCACCATTCAGCGCTTTGAAAAGCGACGTGCAGCAACAGCATAAGACCCATAGTAACGCAGGGTGTAATGCGAAGGACGCCAGTATAACTAGTATGGTAAGTATTTTGACTCTCCGGATGGAATGCCGAGCACTATGGAGAAGCGCCGCTGGAGGGGAGGAGGTTTCAATGTATCGATAACATATAGTAGAAACTGCCTATAGACTTACTGGAAAATATATAAGCACAATTCATGCGTGCAATATTAGAAAGCAAAATCTAGCGCGACGCGCGACGAGCGCCTTGAGGATAAAGTCTGTTAGTTAATAGCACTGAAATTTGAATACTCTGAGCCACGCAACTGCCCCGTCTCTATCATATAGCAAGAGAGCGGAAACGCCCATTTAGCGTTGTGCACTTCAGCTACAACACGCCGCGCAACTCATGCGAGATAATGGCCTTACGTTTGCCGCATCCACACACACCGAGCGTCGTGAGATCACCGAATAAATTCCCTTTAAGATTGGTACCTAATAAACAACACGGAAACAGAGCTCGAGAGAGGAGTACCACACACACCGGGATCGAAGAACATAGCACTCTCTTGTAAGCATCTACTACTCTCGATCAGGTCTACTGAGTCGTCCTTGACACCCATGATATATACACACAATGCTCCAGACAGGATTGAGTTGATCGTACTTATATATCTATAATTATTTCTTCAGATATGAGTAAACCACACGACCTCTTACACACGAGGATCACCTCCGAAACTCGTCTATCGGAGAATGACCATGACTATTTAAAGGAATAGAGACTAATAGGTAAATGAAGGAAAGAACTTTGAGAGTATGAGACGATATTGTCACACACACACACACTGATTGTAAACATGAGTGGTCTTGATCTAAAAGTTTACAGTATTGTTTTTGGCAGGGTCTATTAATAGTCTTTTTCAAACTTTATACAAAGCCATAGTTTTTAAAATGGTAGTCTAAAAACTATTTAACTTTAAATCAATGCAATAAAATTTATTTGTAAAATTTATTCAGAAATTTTGATGTTTCAGATCTTAATGTCACATAATATTTTATTTTTGAATCTCAGCCGCAAAATGTAACCCAACTGGAGTTTTTTCGCATATGATAGCATTGTTCGGCAAATAACATTCAGATTTCAAACCACTATCGATTGAATCTCTTTGTGATACTATCTAAATATCTCGTAACAAGAATTCGTGTAGGGCGCAGTAATCGTGCGTAGATACTGTCGATAGATATGCTTTAGCGGCAGTACAACAGGTGCGCATACACTTTAGTTTCAAGTATAGTATATTTTATATATATGAATATATAATATATATATATGAGAATATATATAATATATATATATAAATATAATATATAATATATATATATATATTTATAATAATAATATATATATAATATAATATATATATATATATATATATATATAATATTATATATATATATAATATATATATATATATATATATTATATAGAATATATATATAAATATATATATATATAATATAGATTATTTGCTGCCATTTAGCAAGAAAAATGCGTCTGGTGTCATTTTGGAAGCATAGTTGTTGATCACTTGATAATCAATAAATTCATCTGTTGGCTCCTCATCACCTTAATCATTGGTTCCAAACTGGTGGTAAAGTACCTGCACAGTTGTAATTATTAAATTTTTTCAACCCTTTGAACCCTTCTGGGGACAAACGAAAAAGTTGGAAAAAGAAATAAAAAAGTAAAACGGTCGTGGAAAGAAGAAAGGTGTGTGTGGTAACCTGAATGACTCAAGAGTCAACCACTGGCTTGAAGCTGCTCTATTTACACTGTCAGTTCTCTTGAGCATCAACCTCAGCAGTAATTGTTAACATTTAATCGCACTTAATAGCAGATTTTTCCTTCTTTTTATGCTGAATAAAAAATAAAATGTCCAAAAAGCGCACCTTTACGCCTTTTTTCGTCGGGGTTGTGAATTAACCTCTAGTGAGAGAGCGGCCACATTTGTGTAATGTCACAAAGTGTTGGACAAATGAAAGTCTCAATCCATCTCCAAAACTTACGCCGCACACTGAGCAGAAATGACATCGATACTTCAAATGAGGATCAGTATATATGCCAGACCTGCGTATGCACTGACGAATCCAGTATTTTGTTCATCTGGAAACAAACCAAAGGCTTCAGCTGCGTTGAGAAGCATCCACTACTATGTTGCATCATAATTGACGAGACAACAGAAATGCCATACCAGTACGCGAAATTGATTAGGTCTTATACATCCGACGATGTTAAGCAAGGTATGCTGGAAGGATCAGTGCTAAGAAACTGAAGGCCATACTCTAATCTAAACAACATAATCTACGACGAGTCGTGCATAATGGGCATTCAGATGATCGAACTGTCCAAAGTGAGAAAAACAAGAACAGAAGACCGAATTTCACATAAGAGCAAGTACTCGTTTTGCAATTCTGATGCTCCTCTGGTTCGTCGTTACAGTCCCGCCAGGCACAATGACAAGAAGAGTTCGTTAAGTATGCGAGGATCGCTGACAACCACGAAGGAAGAAGATCTTGCAAATACCTAATCAACAATTTCTGGCTTACAAAGAATACGGATTGGATGGAGACAGCGTTAACAGGTAGCGGACGCTAGAGTTTGGAAGATTTTACAAATTTATTGTAATGGGAAGATGTCTCATAAAAAGTATAATTAACGATTTCAGAACCAATATACCCATTAGCTGTCAGCACAACCAGCATCAAGTAAAGCAACTGCCAACTGACACACTATAATCATACTTTTATCTTCATTCAGGTCTCCGCGCATGGATGCACAGAGACCCGGCGAGGGAGGGCAAGGGCGCTGAACACAGTTTACGCAAATAGGACACGAGGAGCTCATGGACGCAAAGAATGAGAAGGTACAATTCTAGCGAATGGACTAGACACCACACTATCATACAAAAAAATCTAGCTCTCTTGGATCGAAAAAGCCTACCTGTCAGCGAAAATATTAGTGATTGAAGATGTGTGAAAATCATCAATCAACTTATCAAACGGCAAGAGGTATCTCGAGTCGCGAGCGACACGCCAAGCTTGCACACGAAAATAGGGAGAAGCAGTAAAAACGATGCTGGCCTGGCGGCGGCGAGGCCGCATCTGTATATAGGCGCTGCTGGTCACGTCACGTTTTGCAAGGTCTCAGCGCTCGAGAGCGCCGCGAGGTCCGAAGCTATACAAGGAATTCACAATGGAAAGCAAAAAGAATCTCCTTTGGCTGCTAAATCCTGATAAGGAGGCTTGCTCGACTTTGCTACTTGACGGACATAATTTGCGGAGCTGAACAGTGACAAATACAGATGAGGGCGCAATTTACACAAGACAGAAACTAGCTGCGTACGGGCCACTAACTATGAGGTCGAACTTACGACAGCAGCGGCGGAATCGAAAACGCGAGACTACGACAAAAGACACCAATGCAAACCTCTAGGAGAATGGAGATGCAGCCAGTTCCATTCAATGAACACGCGTTCGGTCGCACAAGAGACTACATCGAGTGCTAATCTAGGTTCAGCACATACGCGAGAGAGCAGAGAGAGAGAGAATGCAGTAACCAAATATCGAAGAGAGCAGAGAAAGCGAGAGACGAGCATCATTCCAGCAGGACCCATGAAAGACATACTACTCTATTCAGTGGATTATTCATCCCTTCTATAGGAGAACAGATGATCCATTCATGATGATGATTTCGCGCGCGAGGAGAGATCAAGCAGCAGAGTGACAATGTGAGATAAGTGAAGAGAAGCGGCGACAGGAAAGCGGCGCAAAGCGCAAAGCGCGGGATGTCCGTGGTAATACACACGCTGCATATCCATAGCGAATCTATGACTAGTCATTACACGCGATTCAGAACGTATATATTATGCGAGACAAGGAGCGAGCGTCATGCGGAGGAGAGTGCGAGGTATGCTGGAGATATAATACACACGAAGAGACAAGGAAGAACCGCTATGCGCGAAGCGAGAGAGCGAGGCAGGTGCATAGCAATCGTGTAAACCACACACGAAGATACTCAACTAGCTTCCAAGCCGGCAGAGTCTCCTACATAGCGAACCACTTATATGAAGTATTAACAAATAGATTGCAGTACAGATAACACCCATATGTCACAGAATCAGGCGATAAATAAAAGAGAGATAGAAAGAAAAATATCTCCTTGTGCTTACTAATTTAGTTAGCCACGAATACTACCTTAAATGTCTGACAACGATTTTGTACAAAACGAAATGGGGTAGTTAAAGTTTGGTAATAATCTAGTCGAAATATGTTTCGGCACTTAACACAGGAAATGTAAAAATGTGACCATCTCAACTATCCTAATCCATAACACACACACACCTACCCCGGTCGCAGAGAATATCCGTAACACCGGCAAGTTGAAACACCAGTCCCGTGAACAGCCCTGTGAGTAAGTTGATACAAGAATTTCATATGCAAGATCAGCTCTTAAAAGATCAAACATACTGCATCACTCAGCTACACCGCTCTAATTTATTGCAGCAGGATATGTATATATATATAACGCTCTTTTCAATGCGACATCAATTTCAGTAATTCCAAACAGATGGCAAAATTGTCTACATTCATTTCACTGCATCACGCAATATTCTATTACGAACGACACGCACACAGAGTTTAAAATATACACTAGCTGTAGTTAATCTTACAGCTTGTATCATTCAGTATCATCGATAATATCTTTCTGCCATACCTCGCAAACTATAAAGACGAGAGTCTTATTTCTATGAGGTATCCAGTCACACGAGATGAGCCCTGTTACACACCACCCACTATATCAATAATTTCGTCAAAAGACGGTCTAATCTAACTGCTCACAGATATCACCAACTCATGAGCACTTTATTTTTAATAGCACAAGACTGAATGGATTTATTTCTAAATGACTAACCGTTTCCAGAAAATTAAGTTGGCAAGAATGAAAGTTTACAGAGCTTTCCTTTTTGAGAACCTTATTATAAATTGACAAGGCACATCAGTTGTACTCTAAATGGCCAGAACTCACTATAATCTTTATTAGTAGATTTAAAAAAGAATAGCACCTAGATAAACTTGCTAATCGGCCCACCTATATATTATCTCGCCTATACACATACTCACAAAAAAGGAGGGAGACCATATCATATAAATCGACAGGATGACGAGTATAAGTAAAGCCAACGAGTCTCAGCTTCTGGAATCTTAGGTAGTCTTTATAACTGATTTTTGATTTCAATCGAAAACTTTCTTTTTAGAGAAAACGAAAAGATTGTAAATAATCATTTAACAACATGTACAACCATTCAACTCATTGGAAACATTATCCTGAAATTAAAAGTGGAGCAACAATAAAAGCGTAGGGCTCTAAGCATGAAATAAGGGAATATCACATTGTCAAGTTACTTCCGAAATTCGTCCACACCGCCCGTTTCGAGCACCGATCGGTCAAAAGAATCATTTATATCTAATTTCTCGTAAGAAAATTTTGTCTTTTTAAGCGCATGTCAAACCAAAACAAAAAATATTGAATCGCCGTTCCGGTTATTTTCTAATTCAACCAATACCTAAAAACCGTTGCTTTTACTTTGCTAACTGGAAGTTGGGACTACACTAGTTAACTAACAGTGACAATTCACTGTGATTATTTATGGTTCGTAGGATCATCTGCCATTACCAGAGCAAATATTACCCCAGAGCTAATATTCAATTCTGCTGTTAAAGACTCACCAACATAGAAAATAATAACTCTGAAGAGGTTAATATTGCTAATGTTTGGTTTGTTTTTAACTTAAGTTCCTACGAACTAATATTTCATTGATTTGGCGATGTGAAATATTTCTCCTATACGCTAAAAAATATATTACATTGTCAAAACTAAAGCTGTAGAGCTTTTTCTATGAACATCTTTTCTCACTGTTCATCTCTGTGAAGGCATCAATAATGTTCGGATGGGAAAGCCTCTTAGCCTCTTCAAATCTAGCATATTTGCCATTGCAATAGCCTACAGTGATTATCTGATATTTGAAGTTTCTTTCACGGTTTTTCTGAAATAACCAGTAAGCTTTTCTAAAATTATTAAACAGGCACTGATAGCAAAAGACTCCACTATTTGTTGAAACACTTCTATGATCATTTAAATCATCGCTGACCACAGCTTACAAAATCGACCATCCTCTAAGGACGATCAGAGTAACAACTTCCCACTGCTTTTGATATTAATATCGCTTTGTTTTTGAGGTAGGAATTAACTTTAGATTCACTACCATAACTTGCGATCTTGCCTTCAGCATATACCACTTGGGCATATTAAGTAACTTGTATTGCTCTTCAGTATATTCATGCAATGGTCTGCTGCCTTGGTATTTTTCATTACAGATGTGAATAGCTTAACCTATAAAGTAACAGCACTTCAGCTTTCCAAAATCTTCCTAGTGCGCACACACACACACACACACACCCACACACACACCAACACACCCACAACCAACACACAATCACACACACTATAAAAAAAATTCTTAATTGAAAAAAAAAACGAGCACAATTATTAAATTTGGTAAATAAGAAAATTATTTATTATCACAGTCACTACTCAGACACGAAGGTAAGCGCTAGCATTGAATATTGTAGGTAAAGTATATGGACAAGTATTTATAGAAAAGATTAAAAGTAAAACCGATAAATTGATTGGAACAAAGCCCAGCGAAACAAAGTTTCAATATATGATATATATATACTATAAAATATATAATCTAGTATTATATAACAATATACGTATATATATATTATAATATATATATATATATATATATTATAGTATATACTATCATATATATTAATCAAGCCAGAATCAATAAGTAGACGACAGTGGGGGAGGGGACGGCAGAGGTGCCTCGTATAAGATGAAGAGATATGCGATGTCTACACCGCTATATATAGAATTAAGATAACTTATGATTACGCAATGTAGAGAACACACACATATCTATACAGTTATATATATATAGTCAGGTATCCCTAGAGATATATAATAAGCCTATTGAGAGCAAATACAGTAATACTAGATTTATTGAGAGAGAGAAAACGCCTGCCATAGAGAAACATAGTACACACTGATAGATGAGACTTTATCCGGCAGCATCATACGGGCAAGTCATGAGAATCACTAGAGAATGTCGCTATGATAAGAAATATATATATATATAGTAATAGATATATATATGATTATATATATAAAATGAGTATATATTATGAGAGAGACCCGGCGATATGATATATACATATTATAGAGTATATAGTATATGATCACGAATATCAGTTGAGATACTAGTAATATAATATATAAGAATAGAGTATATATATCTGTATAACTGAACATCTATATAATATATTATATATATATATATATACTAAGTATATAAAACACACATATATATTCAATATTACTATAACACTGAATCGAAATTGAAGAATACCGTCAGCATGAGAGTGCGTCATAACCAGGCCTTAACTATATAACATTAATTATATGAGTATATATATATATTTATATATTTAATAAATATTAATAACCGAGAGAGTAGTATAATATATAATCAAATAGTGAGTTAACCAATGAATATATTAATATAAGTATTATATATATATATATATATATTATACCTTCATATATTAAGTAATATATATAATATATATAATAATATATATATGTTATAGAGTAGAGAGAGAGAGAGAGAGAGATCATAGCCTTAGAGACGAGAGAGGAAGAGATGAAGAGCAAATATGTAGAGTTGGGGTTCGATGAAATGGAGTGGGGGAAAGGGACTATGAAAGGTTGATGGGAGAGAGGGAGGGAAGAGGAGGGGGAAAGGGGAGGGGGAGGGAGGGGGGGGGGGAGTTGTACAGATGGGGGGTGAGGGATAGATTGGGCGTAAGAGAGGGGGATAGATAGGATGATAGAGTAGAAGATTAGGATGAGAAAACCACGGGACGAAAGGCACAGAAGGGGAAAGAAAAAGTAGTAAGATACGACGATGTGGAATCGTAAATAGATGGATCAGACTAGTAGATAGGACTTAGATAGATCCCACCTAAGGAATAGATAGGATAGATAACGATACGAACAGATAGAATAGATAGATATGATATAGATGAAGCAATAGAATAGCAACACGGAATAGTATTTCCTTAGATGGCCTAGATAGGAATCGATGATCGATACACGAATTAACTCTAAAATAGGCAGATTTGCCTGGAGGAGATGGAGCATGTCGTAGATCCAGGCATAGTCATAGCAACATGACAGGACTCACTATCGCGTAAGTTGAGAGACAAGTGTCTATATCAGATTGATCGATAGTCACCCGTAGCCGTGCTTTTTTTTAGAGTTAGGTTTCACCTAATTTTCACATAAAGATATTCATAAAAAAAATAAAGTTTAAAAAGATATATCCAAATTGCGAAAATCCTCTATCGGCCGGTGGTTAACGTTGTAGTAAAACGCTGTACATATCCCATTTTTTCACACCGAGCTGAGTGGACGCGAGCAAAGGACCTATATATCCAGCACAGCAAATAGAGACAACATAATGAGAAATATATATAAGTGTATGGGCAGGGTGACTGTGGATGCACGACCCGTAAACGAGAATATATAGCCGAATCCGAGGGGGAGTAACAGAAGGAATATTGCACAACGACCAGGTGAGGCGAGACGTATCCATAGTAGTCAGTAGTATATAGATTGATATTTAGGTGTATAACTAAAATAAAGTAAAGACACAGATATAATACGGAGATTAACAAATATATAGTATGTAAAATAATATTTATATCTATAACTAATCATGAGATTAAAAATGGACAGGTACAGCCCAGTAGATGATATATTATATGTATTGTATACCGAGGAACCGAGAGAGAATCGAGAGAGTGAGGAGTACCCGAGTACTATATTATATACAGTAGACATATATGTATAAATCAAACGAATAGTATAGTAGAGTGGAGACGGTTAATGTAACTACTATATATACTTCGTAGTATAGTGAGAGAGAGCAAAGTTAATATACATTTAGACAGGGGAGTGAGGAGGGTGAGTACAAGCGACTAATAAATAAGATTACATTATAATAGAGTAGATATGACAACTGAAAAATGATAAAATCAACCGGGGGGGGAGGAGGGGGGTATTTTATTTTACCCCGTAATATGGGATAATAAGCTGAACCTATGTAATGAGGGGGGGAGAAGCAGGGGAAATAAGCAGTATATATTTATAGTATATTATATATTGGTCAGTGAGTAGTAGTAGTAGAGAGAGTAGAATTATAGGTATTTATAATATATATTATTAATATACTCTTTAATACTTGATTGGAGCAACAGAGGTGAAAAACAAAGCTTCGCCACCATATCCCGCTCTAAAGAGAATCTAATAAGGAATTGAATGTAATCTATGCAGCCTGTAGAATAATTACACGGCATCCGACCAGTATTACGGCTGCATATTTCAGAATGGCCGGGAATACTAGCGAGACCATCAAGCGAGGAAGAGGAACAGACACACTAAGAAGAGAGAAGAAACTCTCTTCAACTAATTTCTTCACCGAAGGCTTCTAGGCTACCAGCTAGAGCTCAGAGACGTTGACAGCGGTACGAAAGATGGTTGCACCGACCCGCCAAACAGAGGTCCATATTTTTGTATTTATTGTGGTACTTGAGTCTGCGTTTCGCCCGTGCGACCCGGATTTTAGTAGAGGTCCGGAACCTGAGGGCAAGTACGTGCGAACAGGAACTACACGGACAAGAGAAGGTCGCTCGGTAAGCAAAAGGAATTAGCGCCTCGATTAAGGCCAGTGCCCATGCGTGCTCGTCCGCTTTTTCTTCTCTCCTCTCCTCTCTCTCCTCTCTCCTCCTCTCTCTCCTCTTTTTCTCCTCTCTCTATTACTGTCTCATGCACCTTTCTTTCGAAATATGATCATTGGCTTTAAGTCTGACCCCAAAATGTCTTTGTTATTAAAATTAATAATCATTAAATATAAGTAACTAATAAATCAATATATTATAAATAGAAACCAACTATAACCACTCTATATATATAATTCTATATAGATTTATATATAAATAATATATATATATATATATATTATATATAATTATAACTATTTATATATATATATTTATATAACAATATATATATAAGTTAAAGTATAATATATAGTTATATTATTTACTATATACACATATATATATATATATTATATATAATATATGAGTAATATAACTAAGTATTATTAAATATTATATTGGTTATCATAATGGATATTTTATTAAGAGTTTATATATATATATATTATACGTAGTATAGATATAGCTAATATATAGTAATATATAGTAATATATATATATATATATAATATATATATACTATATATATAAATATAACTATATATATAAATATATAATAATATATATATATAGGTAAGTATTATATAGGAAAGCGAGAAGAAGTGACCTACTATTTAGTATATATATTATGTGGATAGATATATATATACATAGTAGTATATATATAATATATATATATATATCATAATATATATATATATTATATATACTAATTATATATATATTTATTTTACACAATCAATGGGGGGAAGGGTTACTATTTTATGTTTTTTCAGGCCATACAAAAGGTGGAAGGTGCGCAGTTTATCAGGGTGACTAGTAAGCCCCAGCCTCAAGTCTGAACCAAGTCAAGATATACCCAGCCATCGGTGGCATGGCAGGCCTCTGACTCACAGACTACTGATTGTCGTGAGGCTATAGGAATGTGTGTAGTGTAATAAAATGTGTACCGATTTATGTTTGGCTAATGGATGAGTGAGTGAGAGAGAGAGTAAGTGAGTAAGCGTAAACTGTAACGAATTACAGAAAATCTCCTACAACGGCATTTTTCGTGTCCCGGCCTGGTGACTTCGCAAAGTACAAAAATCTCCGTTTGACGAGAGCGAGACGCAAGACCTAAGCAGGCAGACGCACCACTCAGCCCACTGCGCCGCACGGAGCGACTCTAGTATATATATATATATAAATATATTGTAATATATGTATATAGATATATCAGCATATGTAAATTCTATAGTATAGATAAATACTAAGTAATATAATATATCAGTAAGTATATATAACTATATATTATACTATTATTAGCTGTAAGTATAGATAGTATATATACTATGTAATACATAGAGATATATATAATAATAGGAAATATATAAGTAGAGTATAATTATTATATATATGATAGTTTTAAAATGCTTGTACATAGGTAGATACACATATACATACCTAAAGCAGAAAGCCATGCAAATATTGAAGGAATTCCGCAAATTGCGAAATTTCCGCTAACTTGTGTGGACGTTCCACAGTTCAATTCGCTAATTGTTTTTTTTTCTTTTTCTGCTTCTCATTCTTCTAATCGAAATTCCAAAATTCCGCAACTTTTTCTGGCTTCGCTAAGTCCGCTAACGCAATATAAGGCACATTTCATAGAGATAATTTTGTTCACTATTGAAGTCTTTAATTATTTCGTCACCGTTATTGGTATTGTAAAAACAATTTATAATAAAATTACTAAATTTATATATTATTATTTTTTTATATTGAGAAAATTTATATTAACAATTATCATTATTTTTCAACGTATATATTATATATATATATAAATATATATAATTATAATATATATAATAATATATATATATATATATAATATAATATATATATATATATAATATAAATACATTATATAATATATATATAATAACAATTATATTAATATAATATATATAATATTATATTAATATATATATTTATATAATAATAATAATAGTATATATTAAATAATATATATATAATATATAATATTGAATATGTATATTATATATATATATATAATATATAATATAATATATAATATATAACTATATATAATATTATAATATATATAGATATATATATATAGTATATTAATATATAATATACTATATATATATATATAATAGTATTTATATATATATATAATAATATAGAAGTATATAGTATATATATAAATATATAATATATATATATATATATATATAATATATATATATATATTATATAATAATATATATATATATAATATATTATATATATATTATATATATAACATATATATATATATTACTATATATATAATATATATATATATATATACAATATATATAATAGATAAATAATATTATATATTAAAATATAATATATATATATATATATAGATATATATATGATAAGTATATTAATATAATATATATAAGTACTATTAAATATTATCCATAATATTATTTATAAAAATTTAAATTTATTATATATATATATTAAAAATACAACTAATATATAAGTAATAAAAATATTATCTGCATTAAAGATATAAATAATTACATATTTTCAATAGTTCCATGATCGTAATATCTAAATTTAAAAAGGAGATATATGATAATATATATTAAATCTATATATATATATAAATAATATACTATATATACTATATAATAATATATATATATATATATATATATATATATGATATATTATCATCATAAAAAAAATCCAGCTTACGCAAGTGGCAATTATTAGATATTATTATGAACAGGAGAGAAAAAAACATGGTTTTAAAAATAAAATAAAAAAAAAGTATTTTTTAAGAAAAATATAGAAATCATTTTTTTTTGGGTTTGGTTTATGATATAATTTGACGTTTTAATGTGGTTTTATTGGTTTTAATAGATTTTAAAAGGCAAAAATCACTACTGGAAACTGTTATACACATGTGCAACAACATATTTAAAATTCCTTAATAAATTGCTTCGGATTTCTTTAAATTTCAAATTTTTCTTGATAAATAATTTTCATATAGGAATTATTATTTTTTGAGTTTTACAAAAACTCATAAAGTAAAAAATAAGAGAGTATAACTAAATAATAATAAACAAAATTCTGAAAAAAAGTTTATACTTAAATTTTTACCAAAAAAAAAAAAAAAAAAAAAAAACGCATAAAGAAAAGTTATTCAAATTAACCTATATATACAAATGAATTCTTTTTACCTTTAATTTTTAGTATATATATATATTATCATAATATATATATATATAATTATAATATATATAATATATATATATATATATATCTATATATATAATATTATTATAAAAATATATAAATATATATATATATTATATAAATGAAGAGAGAGTAGAGAGAGAAGAGAGAGAGAGAGAGAGAGAGAGAAAGAGAGAGAGAGAGAGAGGAGAGAGAGAGAGAGAGGAGACTGAGAGAGAGATAGATGGAGTTTCTAGACTTTGAAGAAGACGAGAGAGAGAGAGAGAGAGAGAGAGAGATGAGAAAGAGAGAAGAGATGCAGAGAGAGAGGAGACGAGAGATAGAGGAGGAGAGAGAGAGAGAGAATAAGGAGAGAGAGAGCCATTAAAAGTCGAAACTGAATTATCATTAGAATTTATACAAAAAAACTAATTTCCTGCTAGCTGTTCCCAACTATTTCTAATGTTTCTGTGCAC
>JABUQX010063386.1:0-5000 GCA_015478945.1 Trachelipus rathkii
CCACGGAAGAGAGAATTATATGCCATATATATATATATATTATATATATATTATTATATATATATATATATATATATATATATATTATATATATATATGTCCATATATATATATTATATTATATATTATATATATATATATATATATATATATATATATATATATTATAATATGATATATATATATATTATTATATATATATTATATATTAATATATATACACAATATATATATAATATATATTATATAATATATATATATATTTATATATATATTATATATATATATAATATATATATTATATTATTATATTATATCAATATATATATATATTAATATTATATATATATATATATATATATTATATTATATATATATATATAATATATATATAATTATATATACTGTATATATTATGTCCATAATCATACTATATATATATATATGAATATATATTACATAATTATATAGTATATATATATATATTAGATTATATATAATATGTCCATATATATATATATATATATATATATATTATAATATTTTAATATATATATATAATAATATTATATATATTATATATTTATATATATATATAATATTATATAATTATATATAATAACAATATTTATATATTTATATATATATATATATATATATCTATATATATATATATAAATTATATATATATATATATATATATATATATATAAATATATATACATATATATATATATAATTTTAATATATTAATAGTAATATATATATATATAATATATTATATATATATATATATATCATATATATATATTATATATATATTATAATATAAATATTATATATTATATATAATATATATAATATATATTATATATATAATATATATATATATATTATATATATATATATATATATATATATATATACATATATATATATTCTAATTATTATACTATATATATATATATATATATATATATATAATATTTTATATATATATATATATATTATATATATATTATATAATATATATATATATATATATATATATATATATATATGCCATATAATATATATTATATATTATATAATATATATATATATAATATATATTTATATATATATATATATATATATATTATATATATAGTATATATGAATAAAATAATGCCGCTAACATCCTGAAAATTCCCTACTAATCAAAGGTAAAGTAGCTAACAGGTAATACAATACTATATGTTCCCACTTTCCCGCATATCAGCACTTAGGTAAAGATGATTATCTTAACAAAAATTCTCAATCAAAGTGACCAATCATATCAAGAGATACCAGCATCTTTGAACGTATGAATTTGACACTATCTTCATCAAGTGTCATTCGTCGTCGAGTATTAACATTATTGTTGGAACTTGAATAGACCGTTGACATTAGCAAAATTCTCCGGGCAAACCTAACATTATCAACAAAACTAAACTATGGTTCAAAGTTTCTAACAATCATCGTTGGTTAACACAGTAAAGTTTCATAAACAATGCATTTTCTAACAAACAGTGTTAATTGTGCACATGTCATATGTAATATTTAACTATACGGTACCTAACTCGCGAAAAACAGTTTTCATTACCAAGAGTATATAAAACACACATCAGCCTCCCGAAGAGAAACTCCAAGAGATACGCACCCCTTGAAAGGGTGTGGATTACTGAGAGGGGGATCACCCGAAGGGGTGTAAGCTTGGTTTGGGCTCGAGCCCCCGAAGGCTTGAGACCTTACCCCTCCTTCCGGAGGGGTTATTGAATGCTAAAAATTTGTTGCTTAAGCAATAATATTCGGTAGGTCAGTGATATAAGACTTATTTTATGTTATGTTTATGCCAAATGTACTCGAGTAATGTTGGATCAATAGTTCATAGATCATAGGAGGATATGGGTGTGTGGTAGGTGGATTCTTGCAGGGGATGGTTTGTGTTTTGATTTACTGATTTATCTGATTTAATCTCGCTTTAAGATCAGTGAAACTATAGGACACTTACTGGTGATATTGATTATTCAAAAGAACTTTTTTATATGTATGTTAGGGTTAAATTTGGTTATTTTTATGATTAATGTTTTGGTTAACACTTTGTTATGTTTTGAATTTATCCGTTGGGGTGATTAGATATTTAAACGAGGATAAATGATAATTTTTGTTAAATATTACGAATTTGAATGTAAAAATTTGATACGTTAGCAATTATATTTGTTTGTCTGTAGATGATGATTAGACGGGTTATGCTAAATTTGTTTGTTAAATTATTACGAAATGTTAATGTAAAATGAAGAAAACATTGATATGATTAGAGATATGCCTGAAAAAGAGGTGTATATTAGGTTACTTTTTGTAACGAAGTGTTTAGGTACTTATTGTTGTAGTGCGGAATGTTGTTGTTAATGTTAGTAGTTTTATTCGTACGTATGGTGTTGTTAGGTTTGTCGTTGTAAACATTATATTCTTAGTTCGGTTTATGTTTGTTAGCTTTATTAATGTAAAAACTTTGCTAAGTTTAGCATATATACGATAGTTAGTATATAAAAACTTATTTTTGTGTTATGTTTAGCCAACGAAATGATACTCGAAATCTGACTATGAAAATCAATAGATCAATAGATCAAAAGGTCATGAATGGGGGGGGTGGGGAGGGGTTGATGATTGATTTACTGATAATGATTACTGCCTTAAATCAGATAAAACTATTTAACAATTTACTATGATCTGTTAGATTCATAGAGACTTATTTTTTATCGTTATGTTTTGGATATAAAACTTTGTTTATGTTTACGTTAGTTCGTAGGTCTGTAATGATAATTAGACAAGGTTTATGATAAAATTTTTGTTAAATATTGACATCTGTGGTTTTGTAAAATTAACGTTAATTTGTTAGAGATATGCTTGGAAAGTATAAATAGTTACGTTTTGTATGCAAATGCTATGTTATTAACTGGAGTTAAGGGATGGATGACTTTTGTTAATGTTTAAACTGTTTATTAGTGGGTAAATTGTGTTAAGTTGTCGTTGTACATTATTTCTTAGTTCATATGATGCTGATGTTAGCTTTATTAATGTGAAAACATTGTTATGTTAGCATGTATTCTCTGGTTAGTATATAAAGAACTCATTGTTTGTGCTATGTTTTATTCGAGAATGATATACTGCGAGATGCGACGTAATCAATAGTGTTTAATGTAAAATTAACATATGATATGTTAGAGATATGCTTTGAAAAAGTATGAATAAGGTTACGGTTTGTACGCTGTGCTAGGGGTACTCTACTGTTGTTAAGTATGGAACTGTTGCTATGTTTTGTAGTTTACGTTCGTGCGTAAGGTGGTGGGTTTAGGTTTTTGTCATTGTACATTATTTTCATAGTTCTGGTAATGCTATGTTAGCTTTAATTAATGTGAATACGAATTGTTACGTTAGCATATTATTCGTTGGTTAGTAAATATATAAGAACTTATTTTGTGTACTTATGGTTATTGTGTGTTGTCTAACGAGAATATATACCCTTTTGAACTGATATGGTTTGTTTGTGCGTTGTATTCTTGTTTCTTGTTTACTTTTTTCTGATTGGTTGAAAGAAAGAATCTCATTACCTTTAAGGATGTTTATACACTCTATTTTCTTCAGTAGGATATTTTTTCGCTGTGCTGATAGCGGATGACATCTCCCAGCATCTCTACGCTTGTGTTGATATCTTCACGAGGAGTTTCGTTATTCCACGATGTGTCATTTATATTTAATCGAATACCAGAATGGGTTATACGCTACATTCCTGTAATCTGCCGAGGATCAAATAATAGACTTTATGTCGTTGTTGCTGATTGATTTCAACAAGATTAATTGACATCGCGAGCAGCATGGGTAGAGGATAAGTGTTTGTTATCCAATAGATTCGACGCTTGGTGAAATATC
This sequence comes from Trachelipus rathkii, assembly GCA_015478945.1. Classification (NCBI taxonomy): domain Eukaryota; kingdom Metazoa; phylum Arthropoda; class Malacostraca; order Isopoda; family Trachelipodidae; genus Trachelipus; species Trachelipus rathkii. The sequence goes on from JABUQX010063386.1 coordinate 3,952, forward strand.
CTAACTGGGAAAGAAACGTAAGTGGTCTAATAGAATAGACGTTGTGTTCTTCGTCGTCTGACAACATATTAAAACCCTTTGATGTAGCCAGCTACTGGAAACAATGATTGTGTGTATCCTTTTACATGCTTAACGTGTTAATATGGTTTCCACAGTTCGAAATCTCTGAAAATAATACAGTATTGGCTTAAATAAAAAAGAATTAAATCGCACTTAACGATGTTGACATACTTGTGGATTAATATATATAGCACATGGTGTAATCTATGAAATTTACACCGAAACATGTGGTTTCCCGGAATAAATGCAGTATCAGGAGTCGCGTTAATAACTATCAGCTTGGCTGAGTTTTACTTCTCTCTTGTATGAGAGAATGAGTTCTGTGAATTGACATACGCCGAAAAATGGTTTAGTGTGTGCTGAGGCTTTATACTACAAATTTCTTCAAAAGGATGTTGAAATCTTTATAGAGAATATACTAGAACGTACCCAAGTTATGTTGATCCTATGTTCTCTGATTAGATGATTAAATATATTTAAAAATAAACTTATGTTATTTTATGTATTTATATGTTTTAATGCATTTATATAAGCGCTCTTTCAATGATAAAATTAATATGTTAATAAAAAATGTGAAAACTTAGTTTTACTTCCCTCGTATGTTCGCTTTATGATTAAAGTTGTTATGATGGGCTGTTTATCTTCGTCTGGTTTGTTGTGTGTAAGCGTATGTTATGTTATTAGTTTAGGTGTGCAGGGGTAAAACTTTACTTTGTTTGGTCTTTAGCCAACATTAGGTATTATGGTTAGCGTAAGGTTAATGCATAAATTTTTTGTTAAATATCACTATGATAATGTAAAATTAGCATTGTCATGTTGGAGATATGTTTGATAAAGTGTGCGAATGGATTATGTTTTTGTATGCCTTGTTAGTTCTTTTTACTGTTGCATTAAGTTTGGACCTTTGTAATGTTGCTGTTTCTTCTTGTTTAAGAATGTGGCAGGTGTGTCGGTTGTATATTATATTTCTTTAGTTCTGGTTAAATGTT
>JABUQX010063386.1:10000-12500 GCA_015478945.1 Trachelipus rathkii
CCGAAAAGCCGTACTGGCGATGGAAAGAAGTGAATGAGATTCCAGATGATCTAAGAAATGGAGAATTGAGAAGAGTTTCAAAGATCTTAGATAGAATAACAAAGTAAGAGAGCTATGGGCGATAGTTAGAAGGATTCAGAGCGGCTTCCTTTTTTCGGAATAGGTTCTACATGTGTGCGCCTTTCCAACACTGAGGGAAAGTGGTAGTATGTATTAAACATAGAGAATATAGTTGAACGAGGGGCGGGGATAGCAGGGAACACACTCCCTCAAACTCGGGGAGGAAATGCCATCCGGGCCACGCCTTCCTAACGTGTCGTAGATTCAAGGAGCCCATGCCCCGTATGAATGTAATCACAGGCAAAGGCAAGGACCTGAGAGGAGAAGAACGGAGGAGGAGGATGCCAGAATCTATCCAGGGTTGGAGTTAGAGGAAATAGGAGGCCGAAGAGATTGGCCTTTCAGTTGGAGAATAGCCACAGAACCAATTCAGAGCGAAATAAGAAGGAGGAAAGACAGATTTACAGAAGTTGTTAGAAGATTTTTGGGCAAGAGGCCAGAAAGATTTTGTCAGTAGGAGAACCAAGGAAGGTTAGCGCACTTTCGTTTAATGAAAGCCCGCTTTGCTCGTCAGACGAAGAGTATCCCTGCAACCATTTCTAGCAGAATGAAAATTTAGCAAGAGTGGATTAGGAGAACGAGAATTTTTCCACTCCGAATAACGCACTGTCTCCAGCCTGGATGGCCAGAGAAAAAGCTACGATCCGGACCATGGTTATGAGCGAGAGCGAAGATTTTAGTCGAAGAAGGAATAACCTGCTCATCCCATTAACGATTACAGCTCCCACCTTATCGGCAGAGAGTTGAAGGCGTCAACCAAGAGAACAAAGCAGTCCTCTCCAAATTATAGTTAGACGTAGACAGCAACGCAAGGCCCCCAATCTGCCCGATCAAAGTCCAGAAAAAACGCGTAGGGCAGGATAGAGCTGTTGGAGAGAAAGTATTAAAATTAGAGATATAAGGTTGTGTGGTCAGATTTACCAATAGGAGCAAAGGTGTGTATTTATAAAGAGAATGACTAGTGGTGAAACATAGTCAAGTGTGTTCACATGAATTGGTTGGGACGATTCGGAATTGTGTGTTGGTTTTTTAATTAGTTGCTCAGATCGTTGAGAATGCTAATGATTTCGGCTCCTCCCCACCTAAATCAGTTGAGAGGAAGCCAACCATTCAAGCTGTTATGTACATATGAAACCCTAAAGTAAGGAGGAACATCATATTTGGATGAGAAAGATGTAACAGTCTTTCGTGAGAAGTAGTAAGGTATTCAAAAAAGGCGTGAAAAATCTGTTCTGTTAGGGAAACAGTAGCAGAAGCACAAGATTATTGTAAGTAGAAGGAAAGAAAGATTTTAAGCCACAGAACATTCGAGTTAGGAGATTCGAGATTCTCGAGACTGTTACAGGATGTTTATGTTCAACATAGGCACCATACTCCACACTTTAGATCGGAAATTATGAAAAAGTTTAGTTTGGACATATAAACGAGTTAGACGGATGATTCCTAAGGCCATACTGGGTCTCAGACAGGGCAAAAGGTTAGGATTAGAAGTTAGGAGAGGTAGTAATTCCACTGATGCGAGTTAGATTGCAAGCCACGCATGTTTAGCAAAGTCGAATAGTAAGCCCCGCGCCGGGCAAAATGCTATCCATCTGCATGCACATTACAAAACCACAAATACAAAGCAGACAAAACAAACAGACAAAAAAAAAACAAACAAAAAACGTGAAATCAGGTTAAAATTATTCACACAACAAACTAAATTTAAAACCGTAAATGTTAAAAAGCTAAAAATGTATTTATTAATGACATAATGTAAAATATGATATAAAAAATCTTAAAGTTAAAACCCTAACGCTCTCTTGCACACCCTACAAATGTCACAGAATTAAAGAAAGTAAATAAAATGATTTAAACATTAAAACCTAAATTTAAAATTAAAGTGAACAAATAATAAAAAAATTCAAATTTTAATCACTCTTGAAGAACGAAATTCAAAATTCATAACAGTTATTAAACTTTAAAATAAACCTACGGGTACAGTCCTTAAAAAAAAAAAAGAAAAAAAAAAAAAAGAAAAAGAAAAAGTTAAAAAAAAAAAACTTATCGAGTAAAAACCTCGTACGAAGGACTTTACTAAAACGGATAAAATGGTATCAAAGTAGTAAGATTTAATAAAATTCTAAATAAAAAAAAAAAAGTTTGAAAAACATACACACTTTCAATTAAACACAGCACTACATAAACACAATAAATAAAAGGATATAATTATTTCACTGAGAGCACATTCAAGCACGTCTTCACACCACGAAACCTACACACACTTTTATGTTAATATAAATTCACTATATAAATTTATATAATATATATACTATATATAATATATATATATATATATTATATATATATATATATATATATTATATAATAATATATAATA
>JABUQX010063386.1:40000-42500 GCA_015478945.1 Trachelipus rathkii
TGCCTAAAAGAAAAATTCCCGAGCATAGTGCTGATACTAAAATATTGCTGATCGGCTTCTGCCAAAGGCAAATGATAATACGCGTTCGTAACATCAAGTTTACTTAATATTTTTGTCCCATGAAGCCCACTAAATATGTCATTTATGTTAGGCATAGCAAATACATCATTTTTCGCAACTGAATTAAGCTTCCTAAAATCACACACGATTCGTACCCCTCCCCCACTTTTTTCTAGCACGCTGATGGGAAAACTCCATTGAGATGGCGCTCTCTTTAAAACTTTCGCTTTTACTAAATTTAATAACTCCCTCTTTGTTTGTTCGAATAAGTTATAAAGGGGTTCGGCGAGGTTTAAGTTTTATTGGAACACCGCTTACATTAGTTTTGTAAAGAAAAAGCGAGGCGATGTCCTTCAAAATAGCAGTGGGAACAAGAGTCTTCTCTCCCCCCCATTTCTATTCTTAAGTTTCGACTCAGCGTTCTCCCCTCCCCCAAATTCTTTGAACAAATCGTCCCAAACCCTAAGTTGCTTTTCACGCACATTAAAATTTTCCGGTAAATATGAATTTATAAATAAATGTTTAAATTCAAATACAAGATTATTAATTATAGGTATATCGCTAAAAAGTTCACTAGAAACTACAGAAGGAGAAAATTGAGAGAGAGAGTGAATGAAAGCATTATCTCTACAAATTGTGTTATTACATAAATTTATACCTTCTTTGCTCTGAGTATCAGTTAACATATCTGTCTCAAAATTAATATTGAAAGCAAATTTTTTCAAAAACGGCATTCCTAGAATACAAATAGGTAATCTGGTTGTTAAAAATTCCACATCATAAGTTCTCTTTAAACCAAAATCAATTGTAACAATTTCGCGAGAGTATATGTCAATTACGGTATCATTGGCTGCTTTAATTTGACCAATAATCGATATATTATTGTCTCCATCCATAGGGAGTAAATTGATCTCACTACCACTATCTAAAATAAAGACTCTTTTTGATATTTTATCCACAATAGTATAAAGTTTATAATTTCTTACATTATTTAATCCATTAATATTATTCATGACCGGACTTTCTCCAGTCGGAGCATCCGTAATTAATATATTTTGTGAGCCGCTAGAGGCCAGCGTGGGTATCGTATGGGTTACATCGATACTCTTATCCATAGTCGGCATACTCAGAGCTTCGTTGTAAGGAGGATGACCTCCTTGTAACATGCCATTAGGAGCGCTTTGCTCGTTACTCTTAAAAATTACTCAAAGCTACATTATTTATTATTAATTCATTATTATTATTATTATTATTATTATTATTATTATTATTATTATTATTATTATTATTATTATTATTATTATTATTATTATTATTATTATTATTATTATTATTATTATTATTATTATTATTATTATTATTATTATTATTATTATTATTAAACCTACTAGTAGACGCATGCAAATTATTTACTACAGCAAAATCCCCATAATTAAAAATACGATCATTTTCATTTAAAATATTCACCTCCCCCTCTAACTCCTGTGCGAGAGGGGTTCTGATGCGTTTCCCTGCCTTCTTTGGGGGTTTGACTCATGTGCTTGCTGACTTTCTCTATTTGGCGGGAATACCAAAGAATACATAGGACAAAATTCCGAATGGCATGTGTAACTTCTATGTAGGAATCTGGCGTGTGGTTTACATAACTCGCCTAGCAGCTCAGCATTTACAGTGTTGCCTTGCTTACGTTCTCTAGGAGCATTTCTTCTATTTTGAAATGATGGTTGTTCTTCTGTTCGATTCGGTTTGGCAGCGGCTTCACTCAGCTGTCCTGCGACCTTGGTGAGAGACTTGAGAAGCCCTTTCATCTCTCGAAAGAACTCTTTGTTTACTTTAGCCTCTTCTGAAACTGGGGAATTGTTGTTGTTGTTTGTATTTCGACTCTCCTCATGTGATCCTCTCTCTTGGGTCGGGAAATGTTCTCCTTGAAGATGATTTACTGCCCCCAATATTCTCTTCCCCTTCTCTCATGGGGGGTTTCGTAGTTATCCCTATAAAAGTTTTTATATAAGTTATCAGCCACTTTTGTAATTTTTTCAAGACTGCTATCGTCTGCCAGAGTCATTAGGCTTTCTTGGATGCGAGATGGGAGCTCATTAATAAACAATTCATGAACAAAAGGCGCACTGTTTTCAGCAAGCAGATCGAATCCTATTCTTCCCATAACATCACGGACTCTCGCCAAGTAAACTGAAGGGAGTTTTTCTTTTTTTCTTCCTTTTTTGAAAATCTCACTGATTTGACTTCGCAGATTGGGGGCGTAAGCTTCCTCTATCGACGCAATTAACTTTTGAAAGCAATCTCCACCCAATGGAAATTTGATTGTCGCTACGATATCATGGGGGAGGACGGAGGCTAATATTCTTACGCGCTCTTTTGGATCATCTACTCCATTAAGTTTGAATACGGTTATAGTCGTGTGTAACCAGGTCATTATATT
>JABUQX010063387.1:0-25000 GCA_015478945.1 Trachelipus rathkii
GGAGTGGAGAGTGAATGGTCTAATATTAATAGTTGAGTGAGGTAGGGATGTGTTATGTTTCCACCCTGGCTATTTCATTTGTATATGAATGGAGTGATGAAAGAACTTAAGGAGTTTGCAGGGGAATGTGTTAGGCTGATGTTGAATGGTGGAAGCGGAGGGTACGTTGCTTATTGTATGCTGATGATTTGCTTTTGTGTGGTGAATCTGAGGAAAGTTTGAAAAGATTGATAGAGGATTTTGCAGAGTGTGTAAAACGAACAGTTTGAAAGTAAATGTAGATCAGCAACGTGATGGTGGTAGGAGAAGAGTCCACAGTGGGAATCATATTAAATGGTGAGCAACTGGAGCAAGTTTCAGAGTTTAGATATTTAGGATATATGTTGGATGAAAATCGAATGGAATATGCTGATTGTTGTAAGAAAGTTATGAGTGATAGGAAGGTGGCTGGTACAATTAATTCTTTGGTGAATACTAAGGGACTTAAGTCTTGAGTGTGCTAGGGTTCTGCATGTGGGTATGTTGTTACAGATGTTAATGTATTGTAGTGAAACTATGGTTTGTCTAGATGGATAATCTTATTGGTGTGTTAGGTGTGAGAAGAATTGATAAAATTAAGAATGAGTGCATTATTGAGCTGTGTGGTGTGAAGAAAGTAGTAAAGGAGAGTGTATTTAAATGGTTTGGTCATTTGGAAAGGATCGATGGTAGTCAATTTGTTAAACATTTGTATATAGTAGTGAGTGTGGGTCTGTCGCAGTGTGTGAAGCTTGGGTGAAATTTGGTTGCGGCCTGCTATCACTTAGGGGTATGAGGGAGTGTGCGAGGGATCTTTTTTTTTTTTTAATTAGATCATGTCCTACTTAACTAACCTGTTTCCTGTGTATAATTCCATACCCCACCCCCAAGGGTTTGAAAATCATAATAGTATATAATATTAACTATTATATACTATATATATATATATATGTATATATATATAATATATATATATATATATATATATATATATATATATATATATATATATATTATATATATATATATTCTTTCTTTCTTTCCTTTCTTCACCGTTCCTCTTTGCCCCAAGGATTGGGGGTAAGGGTGCTGACAAGGGCATCGGGAAAAGAAAAACAAGTATCGGAGAACATGACAAACGTTCGAAAAGAAAGCCCAGCTTTACCGCCCCCTTCTGTACCATTAATTAGTGAGAGCTTGTCGCAATGAGAAAATCCACCCTAGAGCATCATAAGACACCGCGACGGACCCTCCACTATGGGTTAAATCGTCAATGTAAGGGATTATCCCCCTTGGCCCAGGTGGGCACAACCATGCCCCCATAGCAAACCGCCATTCTCATCCTCATTCATGCACCTTTTAGTTCTCGCCTTCTGCCAAACTCACATTTCTTCCTTCAGACATTCGCTTCCACCGAGTCCAATCACTTTCGGCCTTCGGTCTCCCAAGCCGGTTCGGTTCCCAACACACTCCTCACTAACTCAGTCCGCTTAACCAACCGACTTTCATTCATCCTTTCCACATGACCAAACCATCTCAAAGCCCTTTCATTTTCATTTTATTCTCTTCATTTACCCCTTTCTTCCACACCACTACCACTCTCTCAATACGTTCATGTCACCCTCACGTTGTATACATTCCTTTTCACAGCCTTAGCACTTGCCCCTAAGATTGTCCATGCTGAACACATTGAACTTTAGATCTATACTTCTTTTTCCATGACCATAGTCTCACTACATACAATTAACACGAGGTAACGAGCATACCCTCATTGTAAGACTCTTAGCGCATCTCAAGACTGTAGTCCCTTTACATTCCACCAATCACGATTTAGTTGCACCAGGCCACCTTCCTTGCCAGTTCACAAGCTTTCCCTACTACACTCTCTGGCGACATCTCCGTTCCCTCTCATCCACACATACCCTATAATTAATTTTAAACTCAGACACTTGCTCCAGCTGCTCATCAGCTAACATAACTTCACACTGAAGGACTGTCCTCACTCACAACCATATCCTTTCTCTCTTATCACGTTTACTTTCAAACCGCTCCTCTTCTCAGTACCCTGCCAAATCTCTCCACCAATCCTCTCCAAACTCTCTTCATTAAGACTCGCCACACAGAACCAGAATTCCATCCGCAACGAATAAGTAGAGGCAACCCTCCACTCCTGCTCCATTCTCCATCATTTCTAACACCATTTCCTGCCATCCCCACCTCGAATTCTTCATAACCCCATCCATAGACACATTGAATAACCAAGGAGGAACAACATAAAACAACCATGTCTCACTCCGCTATAATTATTAAATCATTATCACTTTCGACTCCGATTATTCTTACACACGCTTCACTTTATACATACATTAAGAAAAAGTGGATTCCATTCAGAAGCCTGACACCAACACCATATATCACTAATACCTGCCATTAAAGCTTCCCTATTAACTCTATCATACGCCTATTGTAAATCCATAAAACCTAAATATAATTTATTCTTCTTCTCCCTCAGTTTTCTCAATCATTTGTTTCAATGTAAAGATTTGAATCCACACATCCTCTATCCACCCTAAACGCACCTTGTTCTTCACCAATCAGATCCCTGCAGTCACTCGACGCACCTTTCTACCAAAATACCACCAGCATATACCTTCCCTAACAACACTCAATAAACTTGATTCCCCGTATAAGTTTCTTTATCAGGTTTCCCCCCTTTTCTCTTAACCCTATATCAAAGGGGTACTATTTACCGCTCTCCTTTCCAATCCCTTGGAAACTATACCCTCCATAAACGCTTTATTACACAACTTCCAAAATCCCAATCAATCACCATTCTCGCCTTCCGCTCGTTGATTCATTTCACTAGTTAAATTTCATCATACCTGCAGGGATTTACCCATTCTTCAACTTTCTTCACCCTACCCATTACCTCCTCCCTTAACTAATAACCTCATCCGCCAAAAATACCTCACTCTCCTCTTGCACCATCGCAAAACCACACACAGTTCACTAACACCTCATTCACATTACTGTTAATATTGTGCAGGATTTTCGAAGTGTTTCTTTCCACACTCCCCTCAACATCCATTTCATCAGTTAACAAAAGCACCACTCCCTATTCATTATTCTAAGCAGATTCCCCTTATTTCTCATTCTCAACCTTTCGGCGCTTCCTTCCAGAAGAGCTTCCTATTTCCTTGTTGTCCTCATTCATCCTCCTTCAAACTGTTCATTTACCTCTATGTTTCTCCTACGTATGCAAACCTTTCAGTATTTCTTTTTCCTCCTTAAATATAATTCCAAACGCCTTTCTTTTAGAAAATCATGTTTTTTGTTTTTTTAGTACATTTTCAACCACGCTTCTCTTTACCTTTTACCGCCTCTCACCTCTCATAGTTTCCACCATTCGCTGTGTAACATTCTTACTTCTTACTTATAGGCACATCCACATACTTCCTTTGCACTACTAACAATTGCTTCCTTCATTGCCCCCAGATTTGTTCAGTATCAGAACTTGTTCACAATTCAACCGATTTACTTGTGAGCGCTCTTACATTACTTATCCTTATTGTCTTGCTCACTTAACTTCTCACTCTTAATTTTACCTACTTCGTTTCGTATCACCTTCCTCTCCATCCAAGCCCCCACTAACTTAATTTTCATAGAACAACATATATCCGATAATCCCATTCCAAACCCCTCGACTGATTTAACATCAACACATACTCAACATCTCCTTCTTCACCAACACAAAATCAATCATACTTTCACTTCGATACATCTCTACCTACTACACAAATTATAGTATACTTATGGATACTTCTTGTGTTTAAAGAAAAGTATTACTTCACAACATAACCCTCTCTCTTCACAGAAATTTCAATCATCCGTTCCTACCAGTTCTCATTTTTCTCCCCCCACTCCCCAAAACCACGCTGTTATACCATCCCTTTTTCTTGATCACCTTTCCAAACCATTTCAGGGTCCCCCAAACACGTTATCAATTCTGAAACTCCTACTCACCCCAATCCAAACATCATTCAAAAATTATCTCCCAAATAAATCGTTTCGTACCTCTCAACGTTTCCCTCAGATGGACATACGTCACAACCACACATTCTTGCCTTTTTCAAACTAAATTTAACCATTAGTAATTCTAGGACTCACACACACCAAAGTCATACCATAGTCTTCTGTTACCACAGGTCACTCATCGTAAAAATTGCAACTCGCTTATCTGCGTCCTCCTCTCATTTCTCTTCCACACCATTCACGCACTACATTTCACATCACCCCACTTAATTTCACCTTTTCCCTTTTCATCTTTTGTTTCAGTCACAGCGAGCAAATCAAATTTGCCCTTTCTAGATACACCCATTACCTCTCCCCTCTTCTCCTCAACGATTTAGTATCCTCTGACATTCCATGTTACCCATACGATTCATACAATTTCGCCCGAAGATACAAGGTCGCTTACGGGCAGATCACGACTTAATGTATATATATATATATATATATATATACATTGTAGGTAGTATATGAGTATATATATATATATTATATATAATAGTATTATATATATAATATACTAATATAATATATATATATTATACGGGCGTATATGATATAAGTATATATATATATATATATATTGCTGATTATAAGCGGTTGACTCCATGAGCGAAAATCAAATAATTAATGTATCGTTATTTTAATAATTCTAGGGGGAAAATACATTAAATTTTTGGGTAACATAACCTAAACCTAACTTCAGAACCTAACCTAACCGTAACCCTAAACCCAAAGCTTAACCTTAGAATTAAGCCTAACCTAATATAAGACGGACGTCAGCCACTTATAAATCTGTTCCTGTATATGTAGTAGATATATTACCCTATATAAATATACTATACTACTATTATAATATATAACTATATATATATATATCATATATCTATATATATATGGTATACTGCTGTGATATATATATATATATATACGTACTATAGTATCACTATAATATATACTATAGTTAAAAATCAAATGTATAGTCTATATAGTATACGTATCCTATATATATTATATTATAGTATATATGATAATATAGTAGTTACTATTATATATAGCTAGTATTATATATTATATATATAGGTATTATATATATACTATATGTAGATATCTATATTATATTAGTATATACCGCATATTATATTTATATACTATATATATTTATGATATATGCGGCGGAGCAGTATAACTAGTATGTTGTTACCTATGTTATAGTATAGTAGTGATATATACTATATATTTATATAGATATCATATATAAAGTATATATATAATATATACTATAGTATATATAGCTTATATATATATTATATTATAATATATATGATACTATACTGATATATATATATAGTAGGTTATATATTAGTTATATATTATTTATATATATATAGTATATATATAAAGTATATATATAGTATAGGTAAGTTATGAGTACTATACTATATACCTATAGCGTAATTTATTATTATATAACGTTTTTTACAAATATATATATCATATAATATAAATATATATATATTATACTTAGATCATAGTACGTATAGTATATCACAAGTTAGGTGATTATGATATATATTATATATAGTATAAACTTGTATATCATGCCCATTTGAGAAAATCATTAAATACTTTTTATCTTGTTTCTAATGTTAGATTTTTTTTTTTTTTTATGCATAAATATTCCACCATTACACCTATCTCTTTTTCACTATTTTCAAGTTAACAAATGTCTACACTTCAAACACATGTACATGCAAGATCGGAAGTTTTCATGTTTTCAAAAATATCTTATATGTATAAAATTTTGTTTCTTGCAGAAGGTGTAATATTTATTGTTAAAATTTCTTGATTGTACCTTGTTATTCTCACATGTTTCATATTGGTTTCCAGGTCTTCTTAGTTTAGTATGTCCCAAAATACAGCATTTTCTATAACAATTAGCTTTCATAACCCATCACCCAATTTTTATCTCAAAAAATATCAATCCTTTCATATATCTTTAATCCTGTAGAGAGTATTAATTCATATTTCAGTTAATTATTACTTAAGAATTTTTTTTAGCAAATAAGTCATATATTTGTATAATTTATCATAATTTATTTAAGTTTTACACTATTATTTCATGAAATTATTCAAGATTCATACTCTAACACTTAAACTAAATACTGTGTATTGGAACCTTAACATTTTCATGGTAATTAAAAAAAGCAACGAAATTTTATATTATTAACAATTTTATTAAAACCTTGAAAGGTCGTACCCATTCTTTTCTTGCTCTAGTAAATAATTTCAAAGATCTTCATTTTAAAATCATACACTTTAAAACTGTTCGTTTGTGTATTTTCATAGCAAAAATTTATATTCTGATAATTGCTTCATTGTATTTAAAAATTCTTTTGCAAGACTTCTGTGTTCCTTAAACACTTACGCTAATTTCTAAAATATATTTAGCAAAAAAAACTTTTGTTGCATCATCCTGCTTAAGTTACACTTATATTTTTGCTTTGATATTCCGGTTTTAATTTCGTTCATCCTAATTTTTTCAAATTTGTCTTCCTTTTTACTATTTATCAAATATGAATTTCTACTAATTTCTTTTTATCCTTTTGATAATTTTTATCATTCTTTTGTTGCTAATAATATACAGTAATTTTGCTACTTTGTCAAACTACTTGAAAATATTTTTTTTTTTACGTAGAAGAATTTGTTTTATATATAAGAAATATTTTAATGACAAAATTTTTATATTATGTTTTGAAAATTATTCTTATTTATGTAGTAATACTTGATGTATTTCAGAGAGACTTTTTCACAAAAGTATGGGGTGAATCATTTGTGGAATCAAAGGAAGTTTTACCTCACCCAGCACTCCCTGAAATCACTGTTCGCCATTTTGAATCGTATATACGAAGGTTAAGAAAAAGGCAGAAGCTTTTGACTCGCATTGCAAATAAAGAAGCTTCCAGAGCTGAGTCTTGCTCAGACTCTATTATAAATATCTCTTCCAGTTCAGGTATATTTCATTTTTAATATTCCTTGGATACTATATTTCATATACACTTACTTTTGTAATCCTTTTATTAACTCTGTGGCTTTGTAGTAAAAGTACTTAAATTTGCATGATTTTGTATAGTTTTTTTTTCTTCAGAAAGAGTGAGTGCATATTTTGTAAAATATTGTGGTTCTTTATTTTCTTTTAATTGTCATTAGTTCTTTTTTTCTTTTCTTTTTTTTTAATTTTATTGCAACAATTTTAGTTCATCGTAAATATGTAGCTTCTTTCAGAACATGAAGTGGTGCCATCTCTTTTTCTATCATCATCTTTCAACTTACAAGATCCGACGACCTTCTATTCGGTATTTACTCACATAACTTCATCGGGAATAAGTAAAAGAAACGCGAAATCTCTTCAGGAAAAAGTATAGAATTTATTTATTTTTTTCATTATACATTTTTGAATAATTTTAAGTTTTATTTGAAATAATTTCTTTACTATTTAAAATATTTTTAATATATATATATATATATATATATATATATATATATATATATATATATATATATATATATATATATATATATATATATATATATATATAATTTATATAACATATAATTAACTATAACTATATATATATATATATATGCTTAATCCCCTTCTCAGAGGGTAGCACGGGGGGACTACAGGAAATCGAACTTTAAGGCCGGCTATCCCAAGCTTGTTGCCACCAAGTGTTTGCAGCCAAGTTTTAATTCTTGCCCCCCAGAAAGATAAAACTCAGACTGTTACGCGGAGGATTGAACCAGCGTCCTTTCGCATGAGGGTCGGCGAGTCAACCTCCTACTCCACGAGGCGCTCTTGCATAAGTGTATGTTGTTACCAGTGTTAATGTATAATAGTGAGACTATGGTCTGGAATAAGAGGTAAAGATCTAAAGTGCATTGTGTTCAGATGGACATTCTTAGGGGCGTGTTAGGTGTGAAATGAATTGATAAAATGAGGAATGAACGTATTAGAGAGTTGTGTGATGTGAAGAAAGGGTAAATGAGAGAATAAATGAAAGTACGTTGAGATGGTTTGGTCATGAACAAAGGATGGATGATAGTCGGGTGGTTAAGCGGATGTATAGTGGTGAGTGTGCTGGGAATCGACCAGCTGGTAGTCCGAAGGAAAAGTGGATTGAGTCAGTAAAGGAATGCTGGAGGAGAGAAGTGTGAGTTTGGCAGAGACGAGAAGAAAGGTGCATAATATTAGTGATGAATGGCGGGGTTTTGTTAGGGGGTATATGGTTGTAGCCCACCTGGGCTAAGAGATGAACCGCACATTGACGAGATGCCATAGTGAGGGTCCGCCGCGGTCCCGTGAAGCTTTAGGGTGTATTTTCTGACTGCGACGAGTTCTCACTAAAAGGTATAAAGGGGACGGTAAGGCTGGGCTTTCTTTTCGACTTGCGTCATATTCTTCTACTACTTTTCTGTTTCCGGTGCATGTTACGCACCTTACTCCCAGTCTTGGGGAAAGAAGGTGATGATATATTGATATATATATATATATATATATATATATATCTTTATATATATATATATATATATATATATATATATATATATATATATATATATATATATATATATATATATATATATATATATATATATATATTTCATTTTATAAATTTATTGAATGTTTCATTACGTGGCTTATATTTTTTAGTTATTTCATTACCTCGAATTCATTGAATCTGATATGAGTCGCCAAATTGCAAGAAAGAGTTCCGCTTTCTTTGATACAATGATGTACTTAAACGCCCAAATGGAACAGTTAAAATTAAATCATAAAGCTGTACTAACTTTAAGGTATGAACTAAAATTAATTTTTTAAAACATTCAGATTGTATAGTTTATTCATATTGATTTCTTTTAAAAATTTGATGTAATTTCTAAGAAATTATGAGTAGGATGTTAAAAATTATTTTATAATTTATTTTACCCACAAATTTTTTTATTTTTTTAGAAATGGCATCTCAAAGTTGAAAGATGAAGTAGTTGTGAAACCTATGAATATTTTGTCTTTACCAAGAAAAAAGGAAAATATGTTATCAGCAATGAAAAAGGTATTTTGTAGAATAAATGAAAAAAAATTTCCTACTCATCAAAGACTGATAAGAACTAGTAAATTTTATTGGTCATTGGTTTTTTGCTTAGTCAGCTAAATACATAGGATTTTGATTTTTAAGTACGAAATTGTTAAGGTAGCACTCTTATAACCTTTTTTTAAAAATTCATTTACTTTTAGTTGGAAAATATGAGAACAGTCAGGGAAGTTCAGTCGACAATACAATTACAGCTCGCTCGTCAAGAGTACGCTTCTGCCTTAGATCTTATATCAACTACTCAGGACCTTCTGTCTTCTGAATTAAGCGCAATTAAAGGATTAAGGTGAGGCATACAAAATAACATCAGAATTTTGTTTCTATGTTTCTTTGATCATGGTGTTAGATAAATTTAGAATTAATATTTTTATACCTTGAACGCGTTTAAAATATATTTATATTAAAATCAACACATGGAAATTGTTAATACATTGGGGGGCAATATTTTCATAGGCATTTGAGTAGTGAGCTACAAGAACACGAAAAATTAATTGAAAAAATGATTGCTGCTGAATTCAACAAATATATCGCCGATGATCTCAATCGGCCTCTTAGTGACCTGAAGGATCTTTTAGATGAGGTAAATTTTCAATCTTGATATTTTAATTTTTTAAATTTTAAGTTTTGGTATTTTCTTGATAACTTATCGTCGATTCAATGGCAAAGTCACATTTACAAATCTGTAGTTTTGAGAAATAAGGGATTTAAATGCCCGCGTTAAACATTGGAACAACGTATAAATCCAACAAAGTACCTGTCATGGTGGGGTTATAACTTATAACTTTCCGAAAACTTTCATGCTTTCGACATTGAAAACTTTGAAAGCCAGCTCGGTTTTCCAGTGCATATAAGTGAAAATCTGCGTATTTGCATATTTGTGTTTCAGTGGAACAACGTTATATGAGATTCAAAAATCATCTTGACTTTTCAATATGAGATGCTATTTTTGTGATTACATGAAATGTTATTTTTTTGATTACATTTCAGGATCTGTTTATTGGTATTATATTCGCCATTTTAAGGTTACCAAAGTTCGATTTTATGGAATGTCTTAAAAATGAAGTCCATGCAGCTGTTAACGCAACTTTAAAGCAGGTTAGTAAATATCTATTAAACTCAATTTTTTTTAAAGAAGAATAAACCTGATAAAGTATTGTTGTGTTACCCCTACAATTAATTTTAAAGTGTAAATTGGTAGAATAACATAAATTTCAAAACAGTTGTTCTTGTATTTAATTACTTTCATTCATTTTATAGTAGTTTCATTTCTTTACCTTATTATTTTTTATTACTTGCATTTGTACGCTATCATAGCTTATATGATAGCGTAGCTTGCTCGTGGGACGAAGGTCACTGATTTGATCCTTAAAGAGTTCCCTGTGAACTTATAAAAATAAGTAAATAAAAGAATATTTCATTTTAAGTTTTCACGTAGGTTGTAGCTGAAGCTGTTAGCAAATCAGAAGTTGATTTGGAAACAACAAGTGTAGCTGATCAAGCGAGGGCTCTTACCGTTCCTGAATGGTTGGTTCTACTTGAAGAGGTCACAAATAGTCTACGAGTTATCATACAACGAGTTAAAGTAACTTCTTTTTATTATTTTTTAAATATAATTCTTAGTACTCGCAAATTGGTGTAGGGAAACTATTATTATTATTATTATTATTATTATTATTATTATTATTATTATTATTATTATTATTATTATTATTATTATTATTATTATTATTAGCGGCATGGTAGATATGAGAAGAATTGATAAAATGAGGAATGAACGCATTAGGGGGTTGTGTGGTGTGAAGAAGGGCGTAAATGAGAGTACATTGAGATGGTTTGATCATATGGAAAGGAGGATGTATGATATTCGATTGGTTAAGCAAATGTATAGTGGTGAGTGTGCTGGGAATCGACCGACCTGGGAGACCGAAGAAAAAGCGGATTGAGTCGGAAAGGAATGTGAGTTAGGCAGAGGCAAGAAGAAAGGTAAATAACAGGAATGAATGGCGGGGTTTTGTGAGGGGGTATGGTTGTGAGGTTTGCTCAGGGGATGGACCCTACATTGACGCGATACCATAGTGTGGGTCCGTTGCAGTCTCTTGAAGTCTCAGGGTGTTTTTTTCTGATTGCGAAGATTTCTCACTGGGGATATAAGGTGGTGGGGGGGTCTTTTCGACATGCGTCATGTTCTTTTACAACTTTTCTGTTCCGGTGTATGCTACTCACTTTACCCCCAATCTGGGGACAGGAGGAAGATAATTGTAATTATTATTATTATCGTCATTATCTTTGTGATTATTATTATTATTATTATTATTATTATTATTATTATTATTATTATTAATCTTTCTTTTTTTCCCCAAGACTGGGGGTAAGGCGCGTGACATGCTTCGGAAAAGAGAAGTAGTAAAGAATATGGCCCTGAAAAAAAGAAGCCCAGCCTTACCTCCCTCTATACCTATTAGTGAGAACTCGTCGCAGTCAGAAAATCAACGCTAGAGCTTCACGACTCACGAGACCGCGACGGACCCTCACTATGGCGTATCGTCAAGTGTAGGGTTCATCCCCTGGCCCAGTTGGGCCACAACCATACCCTCTCACAAAACCCCACCATTCACTCCTATTATGCACCTTTATTCTCGCCTTTGCCAAATTCACATTTCTCTCCTCCAGACATTCCTTTACTGACTCAATCCACTTTTTATTCGGTCTCCCAGCCGGTCGATTCCCAACACACTCACCACTTTACATCCTCTTAACCAACCGACTATCATTCATTCTTTCACATGACCAAACCATCTCAACGTACTTTCATTTATTCTCGTATTTACCCCTTTCTTCACACCACATAACTCTCTAATACGTTCAATCCTCATTTTATCAATTTCTTCTCACACCTAACAAGCCCCTAAGATTATCCATCTGAACACATTGAACTTTAGATCTATACCTCTTATTCCAGACCATAGTCTCACTACTATACATTAACACAGGTAACAACATACCCTCATGTAAGACCCTAGAGCACTCAAGACTTAGTCCTTACATCCACCAACGATTTAATTACACCAGCAACCTTCCTGCCATTCACAAATTTCCTACTACACTCTGCATCATCCGTTCCCTTTTCATCCAACATATATCTAAATATTTAAACTCAGACACTTGTTCCAGCTGCTCACCATCTAACATAACTTCACACCGAGGACTGTCCTCACTCACAACCATAACCTTACTCTTATCTACGTTTACTTTCAAACCCCTCCTTTTACACACCCTTCCAAATCTCTCTACCAATTCTCTCAAACTCTCTTCAGATTCACCACACAAAACCAAATCATCCGCATATAATAGGTAGGGCACCCTCCACTCGCCTCCATTCTCCATCATTCTAACACCATTTCCTGCCACCCCCATCTCTAATTCTTTCATAACCCCATCCACATATACAAATTGAATAACCAAGGAGACATAACACATCCCTGTCTCACTCCGCTATTAATATTAAACCAATCACTTTTGACACCATTTATTCTTACACACGCTTCACTATCGTCATACATAGTTTTGATTCCATTCAGAAGCCTACCACCAACACCATATGTTACTAACACCTGCCATAAAGCTTCCCTATTAATCCTATCATACGCCTGTTGCAAATCCATAAAACCTAAATACAATTTATTCTTCTTCCTCAATTTCTCAATCATTTGTTTCAATGTAAAGATTTGATCCACACATCCTCTACCACTCCTAAACGCACCTTGTTCTTCACCAATCAGTCCTTCAGTCACTCGACGCACTCTGTCGACCAAAAAAAGCCAGCATATATCTTCCCTACAACACTCCGTGACTAATTCCTAAGTTACCACAGTTCCCATATCTCCCTTACCCTTATATAGGGATGCTATTACTGCTCTCCTCCAATCCCTCGGAACTATACCCTCCATAAACGCTTTATTACGCAACTTCCAAATCCAATCAATCACCATCTCGCCTCCGTTCTTGAACATTTCGCCAGTAATTTCATCTATACCTGCTAATTTACCATTCTTCAACTTTCTCATTCTGTCCATTACCTCCTTCTTGCTAATGACCTCATCCCCAAAATACCTATTCCTTCTTGCACCATTAAACCCATACACATTCACTATCACCTCTTCATTACTGTTAATATTGTGCAGATTTTCGAAGTGTTCTTTCCACACTCCCCTCACATCCACTTCATCAGTTACAAAAGCACCATCCATATTCATTATTCTAAGCAAGTTCCCCTTATTCTCATTCTTAACCTTTCACGCTTCTTTCCAGAAGAGTTTCCTATTCCCTTGTAAGTCCCCATTCATCCTCCTTCCAAACTGTTCATTTACCTCTTCTTTCCTCCTACGTATGCACCTTTTAGTATTTCTTTTTTCTCCTTATATAATTCCAAACATCTTTCTTTTGATACTTCATCATTGGCTTTTAGTACATTCAACCACGCTTCTTTTTTACTTTTAACCGCTTGCATCACCTCTTCATTCCACCACACTGTTAACATTCTTACTTCCTACTTTAGCACATCCACATACTTCCTTTGCACTGCTAACAACTGCTTCCTTCATTTGCTCCCAAATTTGTTCAGTTTCAACTTGTTCACATTCAACTGATTTACTTGCGAGCGCTCTTAAATATTTATCCTATATACTATATAGGATAAAATTTATATATAAAATCATTGTAAATATATTCAACACAATTCTTTCTATTTAATTTTTCTCTTATATATATATATATATATATATATATATATATATATATATATATATATATATATATATATATATATATATATATATATATATATATTTAAATATATATATATATATATATATATATATATATATATATATATATATATATATATATATATATATATATATATATATATATACCTCACACAATGATTTTCCTTTTTCCCCAGACTGGGGGTAGGTGCGTGATATGCATCAGAAAAAGAAGAAGTAGTAGCTCGGCGCGGTCAGAAAATCCACCCCTAGGCTTCACGGGACACGACGGACCCTCACTATGGCATATCTTCAGTGTAGGGGTTCATTCCTGGCCCAGGTGGGCCACAACCATACCTCCTCACAAAACCCCGCCAATCACTCCTATTAGTCTATATAGTAACATATATATATATATATATATATATATATATATATATATATATATATATATATATATATATAACTACTATATATATATATATATATATATAGTAATATATATATATATATATATATATATATATATATATATATATATATATATTGCAAGAATTTTTTTAAAGGTTATATGGGGACGAAGCATAAAAAACCAATAAAGGTTGTATTTTAAGTAACTTGATAATGAATTACTTTGATCCATCATATAACTTATAAAAAATGCTAATTAGAGTGAAAGGTACATTAATCTTCTTTATGTAAAATGCGTTTTTGCGGTAGGTAGAGGGTGGTTGTTATATAAAGATTAACTTACATAGCTAAGAACTTGTTTTACTTATCGCTAAAATATTTTGTCTCTTAAGGCTATGATTGAAGTGATGACCCAGGCAGTAGAAACCAGCTCAGGTCTGTCGTCTACAGCAAGTGATGGCATTCAAGCTGCTTCCATCGTTACAATGTAAGTTGCAGTTTAATCTGATTGCTGATTTGAACATAATAGAATAAATTATACATTTTTAAACCACTTACGTATCAAAAAAAATTTGTGCGATTCATTTTTGCAATGGTATGTACTCTTTCATATTTCACCCATCACAAACAACCTCCGCATATCTAAATACTACTACTATTCTTTTTACGTCCTTTATAATTATAATAATAATTGTAATTTTAATTATATTTATAATCACAAACCTTCTCTCCCCAAGACTGGGGGTAAGGTGCGTAGCATGCACTGGAAACAGAAAAGTAGTAGAAGAAGCCCAGCCATACCGCCCCCTTTATACCTTTTAGTAAGAACTCGTCGCACTCAGAAAATCCACCTTAGAGCTTCACGGAACCGCGACGAACCCTCACTATGGCATCTCGTCAATGTGGGGTTCATCCCTTGACCCAGGTGGGCCACAACCATACTCCCTCACAGAACCCCGCCATTCACTCTTATGCACCTTTCTTCGCGCCTCAGCCAAACTCACATTTCTCACCTCGGGGCATTCCTTTACTGACTGAATCCACTTTTTCTTCGGTCTCCCAGTCGGTCGATTGCCAACACATTCACCACTATACATCCGCTTAACCAACCGACTATCATGCATCCTTTCCACATGACTAAACCATCTCAACGTACTTTCATTTATCCCTTTCTTCACACCACACAACTCTAATATGTTCATTCATCATTTTATCAATTCTTCTCGCACCTAACACGCCCCTAAGATTGTTCATCTGAACACATTGTTATATATATATACATATATATATATATATATATATATATATATATATATATATATATATATATATATATATATATATATATATATATATATATATAAATATATATATAATTATATATATATATATATATCTTCCTTCTTCATACTCACCATATATCTTCTTCTTCTTCTTCTTCACCTTCCTCTTTGCCCCAAGATTGGGGTAAGGTGAACTGTACAAGCATCGGAAAGAAAAGCAGTAGGAGAACATGGCCAAAAGTCGAAAGAAAGCCCAGCCTTACCGCCCTCTGTACCATTAATTGGTGAGGCTCGTCACAGACAGAAATCCACCCTAGAGCATCATGGGACCGCGACGGACCCTCACTATGGTAAATCACGTCAATGTAGGGTTCATCCCTGGCCCAGGTGGGCCACAACCATGCCCCCTCATAAAACCCCGCCATTCTCTCCTATCATGCACCTTTATTCTCGCCTCTGCCAAACTCACATTTCTCTCCTTCAGACATTCGTTCACCGGCTCAATCCACTTTCTCTTCGGTCTCCCAGCCGGTCGGTTCCCAACACACTCACCACTATACATCCGCTTAACCAACCTACTATCATTCATCCTTTCCACATGACCAAACCATCTCAACATACTTTCATTTATTCTCTCATTTACCCCTTTCTTCACACCACACCACTCTCTAATACGTTCATTCCTCTCTTTATCAATTCTTCTCACACCTAGCACACCCACTAAGATTGTCCATCTGAACACATTGAACTTTAGATCTATACTTCTTATTCCAGACCATAGTCTCACTACCATACAATAACACAGGTAACAACATACCCTCATGTAAGACCCTAGCACACTCAAGACTTAGTCCCTTTGCATTCACCAACGATTTAATTGCACCAGCCACCTTCCTGCCATTCACAACTTTCCTACTACACTCTGCATCGTCCGTTCCCTTCTCATCCAACATATACCCTAAATATTTAAACTCAGACACTTGTTCTAGCTGCTCACCATCTAACATAGCTTCACACTGAGGAGTGTCCTCACTCACAACCATAACCTTACTCTTATCCACGTTTACTTTCAAGCCCCTCCTTTTTTACACACCCTGCCAAATCTCTCTACCAATCCTCTCAAACTCTCTTCAGATTCGCCACACAGAACCAAATCATCCGCATATAATAGGTAGGGCACCCTCCACTCATCTCCATTCTCCATCATTCTAACACCATTTCCTGCCATCCCCACCTCGAATTCTTTCCTAACCCCATCCATATACAAATTGAATAACCAAGGAGACATAACACAACCCTGTCTTACTCCGCTATTAATCTTAAACCAATCACCATTGACACCATTTATTCTTACACACGCTTCACTATCGTCATACATACTTTTGATTTCATTCAGAAGCCTACCACCAACACCATATATCACTAACACCTGCCATAACGCTTCCCTATTAACTCTATCATACGCCTGTTGCAAATCCATAAAACCTAAATACAATTTATTCTTCTTCTCCCTCATTTTCTCAATCATTTGTTTCAATGTAAAGATTTAATCCACACATCCTCTACCACTCCTAAACGCACCTTGTTCTTCACCAATCAGTCCCTCAGTCACTCGACGCACTCTTTCGACCAAAATACCAGCATATACCTTCCCTACAACACTCAATAAGCTTATTCCCCTATAATTTCTACAGTTCCCCTTTTCTCCCTTACCCTTATACAAGGGTTTACTATTACTGCTCTCCTCAATCCCTCGGAACTATACCCTCCATAAGCACTTTGTTACACTTCCAAATCCAATCAATCACATCTCGCCTCCGCTCTTGATCATTTCATAGTACTGTCATCTATACCCATACCTATTACCATTCTTCAACTTTCTCACTCTACCCATTACCTCCTCCTTACTAATAACCTCATCCCCAAAATACCTATTCCTTCTTGCACCATCAAACCACACACATTCACTAACACCTCATCATTACTGTTAATATTGTGCAGATTTTCGAAGTGTTCTTTCCACACTCCCCTCACATCCATTTCATCAGTTACAAAAGCACCATCCCTATTCATTATTCTAAGCAGATTCCCCTTATTCTCATTCTTAACCTTTCGCGCTTCCTTCCAGAAGAGCTTCCTATTCCCTTGTATGTCCTCATTCATCCTCCTTCCAAACTGTTCATTTACCTCTTGTTTTCTCCTACGTATACACCTTTTAGTATTTCTTTTTTCCTCCTTATATAATTCCAAGCATCTTTCTTTTGAAACTTCATCATTTGCTTTTAGTACATTCAACCACGCTTCTTTTTTACCTTTAACCGCTTTCATCACCTCTTCATTCCACCATTCGCTGTTAACATTCTTACTTCCTACTTTAGCACATCCACACACTTCCTTTGCACTACTAACAATTGCTTCCTTCATTTGCCCCAGATTTGTTCAGTATCAACTTGTTCACATTCAACCGTTTTACTAGCGAGCGCTCTTACATACTTATCCTTATTATCTTGCACACTTAACTTCTCACTCTTAATTTTACCTACTTCCTTTTGTATCACCTTCCTCTCCATCCAAGCCCCCACTAACTTAATTTTACATAGAACAAAATGATCCGATAATCCCATTCCTAAACCCCTAACTGATTTAACATCCAACACATACTTCAACATCTCCTTCTTCACCAACACTAAATCAATCATACTTTTCACTTCGATACCATCTCTATCTACACCAACTCTAGTATACTTATGGATACTCTTGTGTTTAAAGAAAGTATTACTTACACACATACCTCTCTCTTCACAGAAATCAATCACCTTCCAACCATTCTCATTTTCTCCCGCCACCCCAAAACCACCTGTTATACCATCCCTTTTTTGATCACCTATCCAACCATTCAGGTCCCCCAACACTATCAATCTGAAGCTCCTACTCACCCCATCAAGAACATCATTCAGATTATCCCAAAAAATCGTACTCTCTTCAACGTTTCCCTCAGATGGACCATACGTCACAACCACACATACCTTGACCTTTTCAAACTTAAATTTAACCATTAGAATTCTAGG
The DNA here is from genome assembly GCA_015478945.1 of Trachelipus rathkii. NCBI lineage: Eukaryota > Metazoa > Arthropoda > Malacostraca > Isopoda > Trachelipodidae > Trachelipus > Trachelipus rathkii. Next base: position 18,765 of record JABUQX010063387.1, read on the forward strand.
ACTCACACAATCAAAGTCTACCATAGCTTCATACCACAGGTCACTCATCAAAATTGCAACTCCTTCTCTTCCTCTCTCATTCTCTTCCACACCAACACGCATACATATATATATATATATATATATATATATATATATATATATATATATATATATATATATATATATATATATATATATATATATATATATATATATATATATATATATATATATAAGGGTTAAGGATTAAAAAAAAAACCGTTCGTTTTTTTAAAAAAAAATATTTTTTTAAAAAATAATAAAAGGTTTTTTTTTTTTTTTTTTTGTTTTTTTAAATTACTTATTTTTCATATATATCAAGTCTTTTTAGGGTATTTAGCATTAAAATACAGTAAATACAATATGTTAAAAGAGGTATACAATATATAAAGTAGAGTTTAGTACTTAATAAAGTTTTATTAGTGCTCTAGGGCATATAATTATTACATTTCACATGATCTGATTATTATTATTATTATTATTATTATTATTATTATTATTATTATTATTATTATTATTATTATTATTATTATTATTATTATTATTATTTATATATATATATATATATATATATATATATATATATATATATATATATATATATATAATAAAAACAAGAATATATATGTTTATATATATATATATATATATATATATATATATGCTGCTATATTCTTCATCTACCTTTTCTCCCAAGACTGGTGATAAAGGTGCGCTAACAAGCACCAGAAAGAAAAACAGTAAAGAATATGACAAAAGTGGAAAAAAGCCCAGCCTTACCCCCGATCTGTTCCATTAATTAGTAATGACTCGTCGCAGACAGAAAATCCACCCTAGAGCTTCACGGGACTGCGACGGACCCTCACTATGACAAATCGTCAGTGTAGGGTTCATCCCTTGGCCCATGTGGGCCACAACCATACCCCCTCACAAAACCCCGCCATTCTCTTTTATTATGCACCTTTATTCTCGCCTCTGCCAAACTCACATTTCTCTCCTTCAGACATTCGTTTACTGACTCAATCCACTTTTCTTCGATCTCCCAGCCCGTCGGTTTTCAACACACTCGCCACTATACATCTGCTTAAAAACCGACTATCATTCATCCTTTCCACATGACCAAACCATCTCAACATACTTTCATTTATTCTCTCGTTTACCCCTTTCTTCACACCACACAACTCTCTAATATGTTTATTCCTCATTTTATCAATTCTTCTCACACCTAGCATGCCCCTAAGATTGTCCATCTGAACACATTGAACTTTAGATCTATACTTCTTATTCCAAACCATAGTCTCACTACTATACAATAACACAGGTAACAACATACCGTCATGTAAGACCCTAGCGCACTCAAGACTTAGTCCCTTTACATTCACCAACGATTTAATTGCACCAGCCACCACCTTCCTGCCATTCACAACTTTCCTACTAAACTCGGCATCATCCATTTCCTTATCATCCAACATATACCCTAAATATTTAAACTCAGACACTTGTTCCAGCTGCTCACCATCTAACATAACTTCACACTGAGGCTGTCCTCACTCACAACCATAACCTAACTCTTATCTACGTTTACTTTCAAACCCCTCCTTTACACACCCTGCCAAATCTCTTTACCAATCCTCTCAAACTCTTCAGATTCGCCACACAAAACCAAATCATCCGCATATAATAGGTAGGGCACCTCCCCATTCATCTCCATCATTCTAACACCATTTCCTGTCACGCCCACCTTCAATTCTTTAATAACCCCATCCATATACAAATTGAATAACCAAGGAGACATAACACAACCCTGCCTCACTCCGCTATTAATACTAAACCAATCACTTTTGACACCATTTATTCTTACACACGCCTCACTATCGTCATACATACTTTTGATTCCATTCAGAAGCCTATCACCAACACTATATATCACTAACACCTGCCATAGACCTTCCCTATTAACCCTATCATACGCCTATTGCAAATCATAAAACCTAATACAATTTATTCTTCTCCTCTCCCTCATTTTCTTATCATTTTCTTCAATGTAAAGATTTGATCCACACCACACATCCTCTACTACTCCTAAACGCACCTTGTTCTTCACCAATCAGTCCTTCAGTCATGGCGCACTCTTTCGACCAAAACACCAGCATATATCTTCCCTACAACACTCAATAAACTAAATACCCTATAATTTCTACAGTTCCTTTTATCTCCCTTACCCTTATATAAAGGTACTATTACTGCTCTCCTCCAATCCCTCGAAACTATACCCTCCATAAACGCTTTATTACACAACTTCAAGATCCAATCAATCACCATCTTGCCTCCGTTCTTGATCATTTCACCAGTAATTTCATCTATACCTGCAGATTTACCATTTTTCAACTTTCTCACTCTACCCATTTCCTCCTCTTTGCTAATAACCTCATCCCCAAAATACCTATTCCTTCTTGTACCATCAAACCCACACACATTCATTATCACCTCATCATTACTGCCAATATTATACAGATTTTCAAAGTGTTTTTTCCACACTCCACTCACATCCATTTTCCTCGGATTACAAAAACACTGCATCCTATTCATTATTCTAAGCAGGTTCCCCTTATTCTAATTCTTAACCTTTCTCGCTTCCAGAAAGAGCTTCCTATTCCCTTGTATGTCCCCACATTCATCCTCCTTCCAATCTGTTTTTTTCCCTTTTTCTTTCCTCCTACTTTAATCTTTAGCATTCCTTTTTTCCTCCTTATATAATTCCAAGCATCTTTCTTTTGAAACTTCATAATTTGCTTTTAGTACATTCAACCACGCTTCTTTTTTATTTTTAACCGCTTGCATCACCTCTTCATTCCACCACTCACTGTTATCATTCTTACTTCATACTTTAGCACATCCACATACTTCCTTTGCACTGCTAACAATTGCTTCCTTCATTTGCTTCAGATTTGTTCAGTTTCAACTTGTTCACACTCAACTGATTTACTTGCGACGTTCTTACATACTTATCATATTACCTTGTTCACCTAAACTTCTCACTCTTAATTTTACTTCTTCCGTATCACCTTCCTCTCCATCCAAGTCCCTACTAACTTAATTTTTACATAGAACAACATAATGATCCGATAATCCATTCCCAACCCCCCTCACTAGATTGTAACTTCCAACACATACTTCAACATCCCCTTCTTCACCAACACAAAATCAATCATACTTTTCACTTCGATACCATCTCTACCTACACCAACTCTAGTATACTTGTGGATACTCTTGTGTTTAAAAAAAAGTATTATACACATACCTCTCCCCTCACAGTGTTCGAATTCATACAATCGATGTATATATAATATATGGAGGTGGAGGCGGATGAAAGAAAGAAAGAATATATATATATATATATATATATATATATATATATATATATATATATATATATATATATATATATATATATATATATATATATATATATATATATATATATACTATATATATAAAATCCGTATTAATAGTCAATATTTAGGCCTAGAAGGGGTATTGGTACTACTGTATAATTTAAAACATCTTTAATATACATAAAAAGAGGTAATTTAAAAAAAAACAAAAAACATTTTGTTTTAAAAAAAAAAAACGTGTTTTTTAAAAAAAAAAAAAAAATTAAAAAAAAACTTTTTTTTTACAACCCTATATATATATATATATATATATATATATATATATATATATATATATATATATAATATATACATATATATATATATATATATATATATATATATATATATATATATATATATATTTATATGCTGGTATTTTGGTCGAAAGAGTGCGTCGAGTGACTGAAGGACTGATTGGTGAAGAACAAGGTGCGTTTAGGAGTGGTAGAGGATGTGTGGATCAAAATCTTTACATTGAAACAAATGATTGAAAAATGAGGAAAAGAAAAAAAAATTGGAATTAAGGTTTTATGGATTTGCAACAGGCGTATGATAGAGTTAATAAGGAAGCGTTATGGCAGGTGTTAGTGATATATGGTGTTGGTGGTAGGCTTCTGAATGGAATCAAAAGTATGTATGACGATAGTGAAGCGTGTGTAAGAATAAATGGTGTCAATGGTGATTGGTTTAGGATTAATAGCGGAGTAAGACAGGGTTGTGTTATGTCTCCTTGGTTATTCAATTTGTATATGGATGGGGTTATGAAAGAATTCGAGGTGGGGATGGCAGAAAATGGTGTTAGAATGGTGGAGAATGGAGATGAGTGGAGGGTGCCCTACCTATTATTTGGTTCTGTGTGGCGAACCTGAAGAGAGTTTGAGAGGATTGGTAGAGAGATTTGGCAGGGTGTGTAAAGGAGGGGCTTGAAAGTAAACGTGGATAAGAGTAAGGTTATGGTTGTGAGTGAGGACACTCCTCAGTGTGAAGTTATGTTAGATGGTGTCTGAGTTTAAATATTTAGGGTATATGTTGGATGAGAAGGGAACGGACGATGCAGAGTGTAGTAGGAAAGTTGTGAATGGCAGGAAGGTTGCTGGTGCAATTAAATCGTTGGTGAATGTAAAGGGACTAAGTCTTGAGTGTGCTAGGGTCTTACATGAGGGTATGTTGTTACCTGTGTTATTGTATGGTAGTGAGACTATGGTCTGGAATAAGAAGTATGGATCTAAAGTTCAATGTGTGCAGATGGACAATCTTAAGAGAGTTGTGCTAGGTGTGAGAAAATTGATGAAAGAAAATGAGGCGTATTGAAATTCGGTGTGAATTGAAGAAAGAGGAGTAAATGAGAATAAATGGTATGTTGGGGAATGGTGTCATGTGGAAAGGATGAGTGATAGTCGGTTGGTTAAGCGGATGTATAGTGGTGAGTGTGTTTGGAACCGACCGGCTGGGAGACCGAAGAGAAAGTGGATTGAGTCGGTGAACGAATGTCTGAAGGAGAGAAATGTGAGTTTGGCAGAGGCGAGAATAAAGGTGCATGATAGGAGAGAATGGCGGGGTTTTGTATGGGGGCATGGTTGTGGCTAGGAACCGACCGGGGCCCCGGCCCCGGCCCCGGCCAAAAATCAGGAAAAACCGGGGTTGTCTACCGGGGTTAACTGTAAATTTACACTAAATAATAGAGGGTTAAATCAAACAAAATAAAAAAATATATTTTAATTCCATTACTCCTTTGTTATAAATTGATGCAAAATATATAAACATACCTAAATATAATCAATTTTTTTTTGGTATTTACTATGATTTCAAATTAAAATTGAGGCCAAATTATAATTTTTCCGAGTTTTTAACATAAAAATATTCGAAATTTGATATATCAAACGAATTCGGAAAAGGAAATAAATATAATTGTTAAAATATTAATGTATTTATTTATTTATTTAAAGTAAATATCTTCAAGAAAATCAAATATTTTCCGAAATCTGTTTTCAAACGAAATTATTTTATTTAATAAAATTAATATATATATATATATATAATATATATATATATATATATATATATATATATATATATATATATATATATATATATATAACATAATAACTATATATATATATATATATATATATATATATATATATATATATATATAACATAACCTTTCTATATATATATATATATATATATATATATATTTATATATATATATATATAACTAACTATATATATAAATATATATATATATATATATTTATATGCTATATATATATATATATATATATATATATATATATATTACTTACTGTCTACTGTCCTCCCCAGGAAGGTCCTGGTCTTGTAGAAAACCACGACCTGTCAGTCGACTCAGCATGCTTTTCCACTCGGCTCTGTCTTCCCACAGTCTTCTCTCTTGTATTTCCTCCACTGCAGGCAGCCCGCATCTCATCAACGAATCTTGCAACGACTCCTTCCATCTCTTCCTTGGTCTTCCTCTGAGTCTTCTTCCATCCGGCATCCACTCCCATCGTTTCTTCGCCAGCCTGTCTTCCTGCATCCTTTCCAAATGTCCCCACCATCTGATTTTTGCCACATCTATCCTCCTCACCATAGGTGTCACTCCGACTTCCCTTCTGACTCTTTCATTCCTTATTCTATCTTTCTTAGTCTTTCCAATTATTGCTCTCAAGATCTTCATCTCCGTTGCCTGTATCCTACTTTCATGCCTTTTAGTAGTACACCATGTCTCTGCTCCGTATAGCAATATAGGTGCTAACA
>JABUQX010063387.1:30000-45293 GCA_015478945.1 Trachelipus rathkii
AGTCAGTTACGTGGAGAAGCACATAGATTGAAATTTTCTTGCCTGTTCTCCCATTGATTAGCTTAAAATGTACTGCTCACCTTGTCAAGAAACTCTGCCCAATACCCTCCCGATGAGTTCACCAAACTCACGTTAGAGGCCTGCGACTTTGTGTCCCTAATCTATCTTCCACCATCCCTCCAAACTCCTGAAAAAAGGGGTGTCCAATATAAACAGAAATTTAATAGATTTAAAGCTACGCAATGGCCAAACACTATAATTCGAGCGCATAATTACAGAAGCACATTTCACATTAAATATCTAACAGTAAAGGAACACGAACGCCAACTCCATATATTTATAATAAAATTGGCCATTGCTGGCAACGATACACGGCAGGGAAAAGTGCAGACAGAATTGCTTCACGATCTAATGAAAAATCTAATGTTCCTTCGAAGACAAATAAGCACTTGACAATCAGTGAGAGTTGATAGCTTGTCTCATAGCAAGCAACCTAAACATGTTACACCAAGCACAGCCAACAAATTTTGCTTGATTCGCACAATTAAATTGGAGTGATTTCATATTAGCACTTATGCGGGATGAAATGGATTATAGAGTCTCCCTTAATGACCAAGCTTGATGGACGACCAGTTCTTTTCCTTCAACTATATGACTGTGACTACGTGCTTTTCGCGAAAGGATAGGTGAATGGCAGACTGTCGGTTCGCTACGACAATCCGCAGCAATCTAAGGCAATATTAATATTGAAACGACCGGCGGGTGCGGGCCAATAAAGAACCTCTCCAATGTTTCTGAAGTCTTATGGAGGGGGCATTGTAAATAGGCGACCTCGACACACCAGCAACATATTCTTCCAGTACTTTTTAACTAAAGATTTTGGTACATCCTCCCTAGACAAATAATCCGAGCCACTGTGATGACCGTCACTGGCGGTGTATATAAGTCTCACTATTCACAGAGCTTGTTTCGGTAAAGCGCCAAATGGTTTCGGCCAATATCGCAACTCCACACTTGATTTACCCTTCAAAAAGATGACATCATTGCCAAGTGAGTATACACCTTTCCTCTTCATAATTCCAGTTTACTCATTGGAAACGCGCCCCATGTCATCTTCTCACACAACACTCTTTTCTGAAATTATGCGCAGCTCTGCTGTGTTCTAGCACTTAATTGCAGATTGCAATTACCTCATTTTCTCTCCCAGAAAACATTAGCACCCGGGTTGCTCTTCCAAGTTCCCAAAATAAGTCACAATAATAACATGAACTTGGTAGAGGGACAAAACTGATGAGATCACGATGAACGAATAGAGAGGGCTGAAATATGAGTCAGTAAAACGCATCGGAATATAGCAGGCAATGCAAAGCAAGAGAGGAAATAAATGAAGTAATTTGTGTAGCAAAAGGCGAGAAGAAAGAAATGCATAAGCAGGAGTGAATGACCGGGATAAATGTGAAGGGAGGGCACGTGGAGTTGGTTGAAGCTTTAGCGCCAGGATGATCCAATCCCAACACTATTGCGACGAGAGATAACTCTTTAAAGATAGTAGAGAGCAGGTGCCCCCGTCGCGCAGATTCTATGTGGTGAAACCTCTAAGATGGATTATTTCTTACTGCCCGACGTAGTTTTGGCTTCAGTCACTTGGGTTATAAAGGGAACGGTAAAAGTGGGGGGGGACTTCTCTTTCCAACTTGGCGGTTGCAATGTTCAAAACTATCTTTTTATTGAGTCGTATGTTGTTACTAAACACTGCAACAACCCCAATCTGTAGATAGGAGGAAGATGATAAGAATACATAATAATACAATAAATAATAATATAAATAATAATAATAATAATAATAATGCAAATAAATTAATATAAATAAATAATAATAATAATAAAAATGATTAAATAAATTATAATGATATAGTAATGGAGGAAGAAACATATGAGAATACTAGAATAAAATTACTTAAAATGAAAATGAAAAATTGTTATAATATAAAGTTATAATATAAATATTTATATATATTATAAGTAGTAGCAGGAAGTAAATTTAAATTAATATACTCATTAGTATTTATATATATAGTGATGATATTTATTACTGTTTCGTTCAAGTGAAGCCGTACTAGGTTTCTCCAAGGCACTTATCTTCGGTTTGTGTCTAGCAGTCTCAATGCACACCAGTGTAACACATCTGTTCCAAATGGCCCATCCATTTCTAATGAAATTTACGACTAGTTCTTCTACTAGCTCTTTGGCTAGTTTATCAAATGGTAGTTGTGAGCAGGTTTCTTCCTTGAAAGGAGTGAAGATATTGGAGAAGAATATGTTATTTTGGTGTTTTGTAGTGTTAGTATGTTTTTAGATAAGTTTATGTTAGTGGTTGGAGTTATTGTGGCGTATGCTGCATTGACGCTTCGTTTAGCTGCTCAACAACTTTTAACTAGACTCATTGATTTACTCAGGAAATTCAATGCGGACACTTGTAGGTTTGTAGATTTTATCTGTTTTACAAGTGTTAGTTAGCTCATTTTCTGTCCAAGTTAAATATATTATCGTGGGTACAATGCCAAAACTAAGAATGTGGAAATTTGATGATTTTGATCAACAATGGCAACAGCCCTTGATCATCAATGGACGAATGTGTTCGAAAAGTTATAACTCCGCCTAGACCTGTTTGAATTTTTTTTTAATCTGAATTTTATATCCTCATGCGAACATTTAAACCACTTTTTCTCAAAACTACAAATTTGGGCATTCCTGTTTTTGGCATTGGTCTGACGATGTGGTATATTGGTTATTATTAATTTTTCAGTGTTTTTTAATTAAATATAAAAATGGTTATGTTTTTTTTCCTCCAGATTGTTAATTGATGCTGGAGCTGTTTCTTTAGGCTTGAAAACAATTTCCATTAAACATTTGGGTCTTGGAATGAGGTCGCTCCAATTGTTACTGACAATTATTCCAAAACTTACTCATCATTTTTCAGATATTTTAGGTCTTCCTTCTGTTGAAAAACATATTGATCAAGTAGGATAATGAGTATTTTGCGTCTTTAGAATTTATACACTGCCATGAAAATTTAATATTTAATTTTAAAAATATATATTTCTATAATCCTTTCCACATTTTTTATTTGTTAAGTTTTAAAAATGTATTTTTAGTTACCAATTTGCTTTTATGATCAGAACCTTGAGATATGTCTTATTCATTTTCCTATCATCCATATATACCATTAGTATTATAAAAGATCTTTTTGCTAAGATTTATATTATATTTATTATATTATATTTATATTATATTTATTATTTGTATTATATTTAATATGAAACTCATTTTTAATTATATGAAAACTTTTCTTGTTTTTTAGTTAACAAGAGAATATGAAGATCACTGTGAAGCTATAGAAAAGAAAATTGTTAACGTTATGAGCGATTCAATAGAAAAGCATTTGGTGTTATGGGAGGCACGTTCACCTGTCCCGTCACAAGCGTTTAATAATATATTAAAACTTTTAACTAAACTTTATGATGCTATTGTAGAAATTTTACCAGCGAGAGAGGTGGGTTTGCTTATTCATTGTATTCTATCAGGATTTAATTTTTATCTTAATTCTGTACCGTACTTTACATTATAATAGAGAGATGTAGAAAAAAAATTATTTTTGATATTGTAAATACTTTTAATCTAATCTAGGAAATGCTTCATTATTTATTTTACTTATAAATCTGTTTGGTATTGCATTTTTTTAAACTGTAGCTTCGGTCAAATTTATTTCATACAAGAGCATCCACTATTTTAATTTACTTGGTTTTATTCTTTAATAAATATTTAATGGTAAGATACTTCATGCACTCGTTTAGTTTTAATTTATTAAATTGCAAGGTTGAAGTTTTGTTTGAGAAACTAACAGCAGCACTGAAAGTTCTGATGAAATTTCATTTAAAACGTCTTGGAGTATCTCCAGTCGGACCTCAATGCTGGTAAGAGATAATTTTATTTGACGGCTGAACGGAAGAAGGGCATAAAACCCTTTTGGAAAATGCTTCTTTTTCTTTAAATATTTCTTCTGTGTAGCTATTAAATTGTCTTTTATGAGTTTTAGTGTTTCAAGCATAGATATATAGACAACTTAGTAACTTTACAGTGGAGATATTTTTTAAAAAGATGGCTTACCAAAAATGTCACTTTACCCTTCCTCTGTTCAGCCGTCGAATTATGTTTTTATGTTACTTTGAATTGATAGAATTTTTTCGTCGCATTTAATTTTATTTGGTCTAATGTAAATTTGCACCTTGCTTTGATAAAACTTTTTATTTTTATTTAATTTGCGCGCTGGTAATTATTTATATTCTAGGAACAGGTTCAGTAGATAATTTGAGATAATTAGCGCACGAGTTTAGAAGTATGTGTAGGAAATGTCAGTACGTATTAACTGATGTGAAAAGTTAGGAGATGATGATGATGATTATGCTTCGAGAATGGAAACATTGAAATGTCAAGTATTAATGAAAATTGTTATTTTTGACATTCCATAAAAGTTTACAAGGGATTAGCAAATTTATAGTAACTTAACTTCGTTTTATATAAGTTTCACACATATATGGCTTTAGAAATAGCCCATTGGAAGAATACCGGTAATTTATTAATATGCATAAGTGTAGAATATTTAGCTATTTTATATCATAGGTCATAGGATAATTAATATCTTAAAAATAAACTAAAGTAGGGTGCTTAGATATTAAGCGCTATAAAAATGTTCGAGACGGGAAAGGGGGGAATAAAATTTAACCTGAGTTTGAAAAATAATTACTTCGAGCTGAATTTGTGCCTTTTAAAACTATTCTGTTTAGATATATTGAAAAAGCCTTTTGGGAAAGTGGAAAGAGAATTCTCCGTTTGATTGAATAATGGATTAGGATATGTGATATAAAATTGAAACGAATGTTCAAGAAAATTGAATATAAGTTTTAAAAAAAAAATTCACCACGTGAGAATAAATGAATAAATAGCCTTAGATTTGGAATATACCATGCCGTGATTAATATAAGTAGAAAGAAAAAAAAGTCGAAAGTCTGTCTATAAATTGCTATTAATTCACTTTTCTTTTTTCTTTTTAACGTTAGGGTGGTAATGAGTGAATTAACTTTCTATTTCAACCACATCACCACCCTTGGTGTAACCCTTAAAGAATCACAAGAGGAGGTTTTGAGGCCAACTTGGCATTGAATGCGGGCAGTTAATATTCATAATCACTATTATAGATTAAAAATTAAAATATTCGCAACAAATGTCGTTCTTTAGAGTAACGTTTTTGTGTGAGTTATATTTATATTTTTAAGTTAGACTTCATCAAACGGTAATAGTTGTGAGCTATATTTAAAACAAAAGAATGTGAAACACTATAAAAATACTGAACAATGTAAATCTCACATCCCTTATTATTAAATCAATCAAGTAAATATTATATAAGTAATGAATAATACATAATTGTAATATATAAGTTATTTATATAAGTGATAATATATATAATTAATCATTTTAGTGTAGCTTTGTGTAATATGTTAATAAGTTTTTATTATAGGGATGAGTATATTTAGTACCATAATACATGCATATAAATAATATACGTATTACGGAAAACTCAGATTAATTAATATAATTAAAGTATTTATATTAAATATATTATATATACTTAATGATTATAATGCTGATTAGCTTTGTAATTTTAATATTATTATTAATATAGTTATTAAAAATTTTAATTAAAGCCTTTCTATTTTGAAATATTAAATAGAGATAATGATGCATTACACATCTCTGAAGTTGTATGAATCTAAAATATATAAATGTTAAAGTATTATACTATTTTTTCAAATGGTATGAGCGATATTATTAATAATTTGAGTATTATTATATTATTATTAGGTGTCAGAGCTTCTTTTCGAAAATGAAGATGCGCATGGGATAAATTAATATCAATGATTTAAAGGGGATCGGTAAAGCAAGCTTTTAGAACAAAATTCTATGTCGCAATTTTTTACTTCTACTTCCATTTCGGTTTTAGACAAAAGGTTCGCTAAATGTTTCTAATAAATTTATAGCTGAAAACTGAACTGATTGAGAAAAAAAATAAAATTTATTTTAATATCTCAACAGCCAACTGAAGAATCTATTGGATAATATATTGTAAATTGATACTAGTAGTAGGTCAAAATATATGCTATGAGAGACAAAGTAATTTTATGAACTTAGGATGGAAAAATTGTCCGAGATCAACAGAAGTAATGTATTGCAATGTTGTTGAAAAGAATATGTGATGTAAGTCTTTATCCCTATGAACATTTTAACCACGTCTTCGTTTTGCTTCTCTCCATTCGCTAAGATTTAGCCCTTCTTGACTTAAAAATGCTTTAATAAATTATAGAAAATAAGAAATTCTGGTTATTCCCACATTTACAAAATTGCATCTTACAACACGTGCAATCTGCTGTTCCCCTTGTTCTTTTTTTGTGACAAATAAACTACTTATCAATAGCTTATTTCGAATAATAAATGTAGCTTAGTGTCGACTATGTCTTAGTAACAAAATTATTAGACCGAAGGTAAAACTTCACACAACATGACTCATTTAGTCAGCATTTTCAGAGAGATTGATGCGAGTCTTTAGATAATTATGTGTTATGTTATTTTTGCAAGTCGGGATTTTATATTAATAAAAAGGTATATCACTATGTATAAAAGATAAATAGTTAGTTTGAGACTTCGTATGCACAGAGGTCACTTCTGAGTGAAACCGAAGAGATAAAGTGGATTGTGTCTAGGTTCATGATAATGTGTACTGATAGGAGAAGAAATGTGATTTTGCAAGCGAGGAAATAAATATGAGTGCGTAGATGCGGAGAGAATGGGCTGTGTGGGTTTCTTGTATGGGGGGGGCACATGGGTTGTGTCCACGCCAGACATGTATTAATATGCGCTATTCCACTCTGGACAGTGTGCGGGTTCAGTAACCCCTTGATCATTGAGGGACGATTTATACCACATATAAGTAAAGGAGTTCCGTAATCAGCGGAGTACCTCTCCAATATGCTCTAATGGAGTTGAAAATATATCTGATCCTTGTTGATCAGCTAGCCTCTCTTCCAACGTAATTCAATAGGTACACTTTGATGAGGGGCGGTAACAAGACTGATGGCTTTGTCATATTTTCGGAACTTTGTCATGTTCTCAAGAAAAAAACAAAAGAAATTTTCCACTCACCAGCTTTAAAATGATTTTATGAAAAGGCTTAATTTTTAACAATAATGAAACTAATGCTACTCTTCAGATTGGGTCACGATTCAAAAGATCATTCATGAGGCATATGTCTAACCTATGTTTGAGTTTCGATTAGCACATAAAACCTTCTGAAAATGGTTAAAAAAAAAAAAAAAATTGTAAAACAAATCTCATTGCTCTGCCAAGGACTTAGTTGAATTTTTTGGTCAAATTACAATTTTGAGTCCAAAACATTCTCAGAGTTCCCATGTCTAGGTCCTCAATTTGGTACATCACTAATATATATATATATATATATAATATATACTATATATATATTAGTATATATATAGCTATATATATATATCTATAATATATATATATATATATATATATAGTATATATATATATAGTAGTATAGTATATATATTGAACTATTAATTATAAAAGGAAAGTAAATTTAAACTTTAACTGCTTCACCTTTACTAAAATCATTTATAGATTTATATTAATTTTTTTTTTACCCTAAGACAGTGAAAAATTTAAACAAAAATTGTGAAAATGTATAACCTAAAATTTTCATGACTCAGAGCAACGCCGGGTCAGTCCAGCCACATGAACAATTTTGTTTATACTTGCTGCCTTTGGCATCTCTTGTTACATTTTGATGTATAAATTCGGCGAGACTACCTTAAATTTATTTTAAACACAACTATATATATATTATATTTATTTATTATATATATATATACTATATATATATATAATATAATTAGTAATGATATATATATATAATCTATTATATATGATATATTATATATAGTTATCATATATATTAGTTATATAGAAGAGAGAAGAGAGAGAGAGACGAGAGTAGTAAATAAAAAGTTACTGGAGTCACCGCTGATCAGGGTTGTGGAGTCGGTTCAAAAATTTTCCGACTCCCGACTGGCGCCCGCCCTCTTCAAAATTACCGACTCCACACTCCGACCTCTTGAAAAATTAACCACTCGACTCGACTCGATCTCCTTGGAACAATTACCGACTTCCGACTTCCGACTATCCGACTCCATCCTTTATAAATTACCAAACAATTAAAATTAGCGACTCCGACTCCAACTCTTGCAACAACTTACCGACCCTCCCCCGACTCCGCGTTATCCGATTCCGACTCCGGACTAGACTCCGACTCCGACTCTGCAACCCTGCCGCCATGGGCGTCGCCAGCTTCCAAGCAAGGGGGGGGCAGCTTAAAATTTTAGAGAGCTTTCATATATAAGATCTCTTATTATATATATTATATATATATATTATATATATATATATATATATAATATATATATAGTATAAGTCATATTAGCTATATATATATATGATAGTATATAATATATATATAATATATATATAATATATATAATTATAATATAATGATATATATATATGTATACGTATATCTATATAATATATAGATATATAGTATAATATATATAATATTAATATACTATAGTACTATTATATATATATTATAATATATATATAGAAAGAAGACATAAAACTAGAAACATTTTAATGCATAATAAAATCGATTAAATTTAATATAAAATTATCAAAACTAATTCTTTCTTGCTATATCAATACATCTATAATTTATGAAAAATTTCCACAAAAGAAAGCAGTTGCAACATGATATTATTGAAAAAGTAATTTCCCTCGGGTTCAACGCAAACTTATCAACATACATGAAAAACATATCATAATTGTCAAAGCACCAAATCTTTTAGCGTATACATGCGATATTCGCATTATTTGAAAATGTCAATCTTCCGCATTGGTACTCGCAGCGCCCAAGTCCTCTGCTCCTTAGCAGAGTACTGGAAGAGTGGTCTACTGCACTGGGTGGTTGCATGGCTGGTAGTAGTATCATCAAAGCCTTTTTCTGTCGACGCGAAGGAAGATGTCTTCAGTCCTCCACTTTAAGACTTAGGGAGACAACCAACTTTTAGTTCTTCACCTCCTCAGTTTCTTGTCTTCTCAAAATTTTGTACCAAAGTTCTAACGCGACTTTTATGCTATCTAAGCCAAAAACTATACCATGGAAGCTGACTTTTTGTTTTAACTCGTCGATTGTTATGAGTAGTATGTGGAATGGATGTAGATATGTCAATGCATCATAAGCAGGTGTATTTTCAGTAGAAAACCGTAATTCCAACAGAAGAGGTTATAGAAATCTGATACAGAGTTATTAAAGAAATCCTCTCCAATAAACTCAGTGGGATTTGTTGCTGGATAGTTTCTGCGGTGCTAGCTGCCTACCAAAAATACGTGGTATATTCAGATCAAGTCCTAGTGCTCGGCGACCATTTGACTTGGGAGACAAAAGCATCTTTATTTCTTCCTACTCATGTTTCTTTGTCCTTCCAATTTTGTACCAATTCTAGCGCTTCTTCGATGCCTTTCAAAGTGGTAAAAACTATAAAATGAAGCTATCCTTTTCCCTTTAGAACTCATCGATTGGTTATCGAGTAAGCAGTGGGAAAAGGTGTAGATATGTCGAAATTGCATAAGCAGCGTGTATTGTTCAACGTAGAAAACCGGGTAAATCCAAGCGAAGAGGTTTATATGATATCTAGAGTACGATTATTAAGAATCCTCTCAAATTCGCGTTTGATTTGTTTGCTGGATAGTTGATCGGGGTGCGCAGCTGCCTACAAAAATCCGTGGTATTCATTCAAGATCAAAAAGTCTAGTTGCCTCGGCCCGATTTGGATTAGCTTCTTTTTAACACACTTCATCGGTGCAGTTTTTCTCATCTTTCCGGATGCGCTTCCTAACTATGCCTCATAGTGAATGTGCTTGCGAAAGGTTTTTGACGGGGGAATATCCAGAGGTCCTTGACTGGAGAGCAAGTTTACAACTGGCTCTCAACATCGCAAGAGTACTTCGCGATCACATGATCAGATATTCATAGCCATGATGAATGAACAACTTACATGCCGCTGAATGCAACTGGAAAGCGCTTTTTCTTGTGGCGGATTTCCTTCTCAATGGAAAGGATTCTAATGCTTGCATCATTCGTACAAAATTCTCCTTAAACACTCTGATGCACTTGTGTTGTTCAGACCTTCTGGTCTGGGCATAGGCTTGGGTTGTTTGGCATTAATTTTCTTAGACCGATCTTCGGAAAAAACGTAAATAATGTCCTTTATAGTACCCACAGTATTGCGGATTTCTTGTAATGTTTTAAATTCATTTACTACTAGATTGTGTTTGTTGTGAAGAGCATGAAATAAACAATGCTTTCATTATAATTATCTCCCGCAAGTACTTACTTGGACAACCGGTCCCTTGCTTGGCCAAGACATCGTGGAACAGCTCATCGAAACCCAACCCACGCATTCTCGGGATCTAGTTCTTCAGCCGTGTTAAAATCGTCAATGGCTTTCGCCATAGTTTTTGCGTCAAGCGCTTTCGTTTCTACAAAGCCAATAAATTCTCTCTTTGACTTTCATCGGACTTTTGGTCGAAATAGCGCACCATATGGATAATTTTCCTTTCCAGAAATTATCAGTCGGTTTACCATCTGCTAGTAAGAGCTATAACGCGCCACGTTCTTTAACCTTATTAGACGATGCTTTCCTTTATAGGTGTATTAAAGTAGAGAAATGATCTCATTCTGAATCTGAAATGGTTGGTGTATGTGGCATTTTTTCTTTCCCCTTTTCAAAATGTGTTTTTTCAAGCTTGATTCTCCGGAATTTATTGCGTAAGCCGGCACAATTCTGCCAACAACTTTCCTTCATGCATGATGCTTACCCGAAAGAGGTAAATTCGCGCATTAAACAGTATAAATGTCACACATGAAATTATTGAGGATAATATTTTTTAGTTTTCTTTTATGGTTTTTCTTAGAGATGCTGTGAATTGGATGTCTACGGCACGTGCCTGTAGGCAACAATCTGCTGCAGCTTCAAAAGCATTTTTATGAACAACTCTGTGTTTTGTATATCCCTTACAAACCGCTATGATACATCTTTATATTTAGTGAAAGGTCTTATTGTTAAAGAGCCTAGGAAACCTTTCTGACCGGACCGAACTTTTATTTGGTGGAAAATAAAATAAAAGACTCTGGCAAAATGCTCCTTTTAGGCGCCTGGAGTATATCAGTTAAGGTGAATATGTCTTCCAACCATTCATGATCGGAATTTCTTCTTTAAGTGGGTAGCATGCTTACAAAAAATAATAGGCTCTTAGTAATGTAACTGTTTCTTTTTCTCAGGTGCAATTAAATCAATGGATGAATGTCCACGTATCTAACCAATAGTCATTTTCGTGACTGTCATCTCCTAAAACACCAGCTACGAAATCTGGACTCGTTTCAACACTCGTCGAGGTGCTGGACCTGGGTGTGGGTTCTTCATCATGCGAAATATGCGAAGTAGGAGGGATTGTCTCTTGTGTAGTCTGTATGTTTGACTAATTAATTATCTTCTCGTTTTCACCGCTACGGATTTCCAATTTTTCTGAGTTCTTCCTTTTTCCCAATTGTTCATGCAAAAATATAGTAATAATATATATAGTATATGCATATAATACTATATTATATATATAATAGCACTATATATATTAGATATATATAATATATATCGTAAATATATATCGTAAATATTGCAATTGTTCTACTACTGTAAATCTATGCCACATATGGTCATAGGTTAATAATTTTACGAGCATTCAAAGATGTTAACAGAAAAATTAAAAGTAATAAGAAAAACTAATAAAAGAATAAACGATAGTGAATCGTGTGTAAGAAAAATAGTTTAAAATGAAAGCTAACCTCATATGGGACAAGTAAGACCATGTGTTACAAAATTCCTACTTTTTAAGAAGTAAATACAGCAAAATTTTAGTGAAATTTAAAGTAAAACGTACGTACCAAGGAATCTAATAATATCCATGATCGATGAATTGAACTGAATAACTTTAGACACTGAGACGTGGTGTGATTTATTAGAGTGGCGTCAACGGCACATGATAATGTCAATGCTAGCTCTGAACCTAAACACGTTAATAAAGAAGTGAGAATCCGACCTGGAACACAAATATCTAGAATTTATATATACATACCAACATTAAAAAAAAACATAGATAGAACAACAACACACAGTTCTTATTAACAAATTAAAAGAGCATATAAATGAGTGAGAAAGACCGTATCGGCAAGAGAAATTTGAGAAAATGACGATTGCAACTAGCCTTCGCCATATACTCGTATAGTATACTAGTATATATATATATATATATATATATATATGTATAATATTATTATATATATATAATGATCGTATATATATAAAATATGAGTAATAATATATATATATATAATACTATATATATATAAATTAAAATACTATATATAATATATCAGATATATATAGTATATAATATATTTGATATTATTAATTATATATAGTATATTTATATTATATAAGTATTATATAGTATAATAGTATATACTATAATATTATATAGATATTAGGTATGAATATATATAATATATATAATATTGATATTAGTATAGTATCACATATATATATATATATATAGTATTATATATATATATAAGTATATATAGAAATTATATTTATATATATATATATATAGATATATATACTATATAATATGTAACTATATATATCTTGATATATATTATAGTATTTATATATAGTATTAGTATATATATATATTATTTTGATATAATAGTATATATATATATATCTATATATATATATAGAGTATATTGTAATATATATATATGTATTAATTATATATAGTATATATAAACTATATGATATGTATATAGAATATAGTGAAAACATACTTGAACGGCCACTCCGGAATCGGGGACGAGTTGGATTCAAAAAAATTCTCATGGTAGACCTGTAAGCGAAGTAACCACTTCTAGGGGGGGGGGCAGCTGCCCCCCCCTGCCCACCCTGACGACGCCCATGTATACCGCTGGAATGATTTATATATCAATATATGAATATATATCATATATCTATATTAATATATATATATATATGTACGATTATATGATATCATATATGAAAATGCATCTTTATATGAAAATAAAATACCTTTTAGAAAATGTCTATTTTCAGAATTCACCTTATTTAATATTTGTCTGCTATTAATAATATGGAAAAGACTAAATGTTTGAAACAACTTTATTGAATTTATTTAATAATGTCGTCTTAGGTAATGATTGCACGTTATTAAATTCGAAAGATTCAGAACATGTGGTGTGTATAAAACAGAGAAAAGGTAAAACAGTTTCATCGCAAGTAACAACTGCAAGGCTCTCTCTCTCGTCTCGTCGTCTCTCCTCGTCCTCTCTCTTCTTCTCTTCTCTCCTCCTCTTCTCTCTCTCTGCTATATATATTTGTATAGTATGAATATATAGTATAAATAATGTATATCATATAATATTTACTATATTATCTATATAATAGTATAATATATATAGTATATATATGATATATATTATAGTATAATATAATTCTATAAGTTATACTATCGTAGTTATATAGTAATATATCAGTGCCCCCTGTTAGGTTTTTAGCGACTCCGTCAGTTTTGATTTTTTTTTTGGTTTTTTTTTTTGACATATTGCTAAAGGTAGTGGCTATATGGATAACTAACAATAATTGTAAGATGTTGTGAAGCGGACAGATGTCAAAAGTTCGAAATAGCTTTAAAAGAATTTTTTGAAAATTTTAGACGATGAAGTTCAAAAAGAAACTTTTAAAAAAATAGAAAATAATCTCGAAGTACGAACACTTACAGAACAAAAGCAAATTATCATATTTTGGAAATCTAGCATATAAAAAGCTTATTGACAAAAATATAAAAGAAAATAAATATAAGAACTCTTACCAAATTTAAAGTTTCTCGAAAGTACGACACTTTACAGAAAAACCAATTACTGATTTGGAATCAGCGTATTAAGCTTATTACAGGAATGTTGCAAAAAAAAAAAAATGAAATTAGAAAAAGTTAAAAACAAGATTAAGTACATCGAGCCGACGGGGACAGAAGGGGGACGTTTTTCAAATAGACCGTAGGGGGAGGGGCCTTAGGAACCACCCCGACACTCTGCCAATACCCAAAGAGGCGGGGTTCGGAGATCGCCTCCTGGAGGGGGGGAAATGAGTCCTACCCTGTCGTTTTCCCCGGAAGGCCACCCAAGAGACCGCTGACTTACAGAATATAATAAACCCTGGGTATTTCCTTAGGTAAAAAAAAAAAAGAACAAAATTAAAATCAAGGAGTCGTTAAAACGTAACAGGTCCTATATATTTTGAATCATTCCGTGCAGCACTTAAATTGATGTTTAGGATCATATACTAGAAAAATATTAAAAAAAAAAAACAAAAAATATAAAACTAAAAATGGAGTCGTAAACATAAAAGGTCATATATATATATATCATATACTATATATATATAGTATATACTATATATATAATATATATATAACAACATACATAATCCCATATATACTAATAATATAATATATATATATATATATTAATATAATAACAAAATTATATAAAATATAGATATATAGTATATATAGTATATTTATATATATATTATATGAATATAGTATAAATAATATAATAAATTATATATTTATAATATATAATATATAATACTAATAGTAAGTAATATTTATATATATATATTATAATAATAATATATATATAGTATAGTATATGTATATAAAAAAAAATATATCTACTATAAATATATATAATAAATAATATACTAATAACATTATACTATAAATATATATATACGATACTTTTTTAATCCGATACTAAGTGCGATATTTTTGTATCGAATAGTTATCGAGAGCAAATTTGAAATATTTTTTTTAAAATATCGATGTACTCGATATTTTTCATTATATAGTACGGCCATCCCCTAGTTTTTGTACCCGAACCAGGGCCATGTCGCTTCTTAAAACAATATTACTAA
>JABUQX010063388.1:0-2500 GCA_015478945.1 Trachelipus rathkii
GTTATTACATCATGACTGGACGTTAGTTTAAACGAAATGTAACAAGACTAATGTGTCCTTTGATTGTGACGTTAATTAATGGATAAATGTTTCCATGTCGTTTGCATATACACATAATGCTCCATATGTAAGTATTACTTTCAAATATGTATGTAATGCCCACATATGAATCATCTTATGTATATCTCATAATTTACATCTATGAATGTATACATGTGTACTAGTATTATGGTTATGAAAGTTACATATAAGAGATTTTTACTTTAAACGTGAAATGTTTAAATGTTGTTATTCAAATGAAATAGCAAATCGTGGTATGTAGGTCAAACTAAATTATTGTTACCTGACCCTTTTGTAATTAAAATTCCTAAATGCGTTAGGATTTGCTTGTCTGTATAGATATTTTAAATCTTTCATTCATACCCTTTAAAGTTACTAGTAATTTGTAATGACTAAATTACATCATATAGTGGTAAGTCTGTAACCTTGTTTTGTATGCAATCTTAAACAACTTCGTAGGTGATATGTTAAAATCAGCTAGTGATGACAATGTAATGTTCATACTATTTAAAACTTGATGCGTGTCATCGTGTTTAATGATCATATTTGACTTTGAAAAAATGCGAATTATTTGATTATTATGACTTACTCTAAGTACTCATTATGCATATATCAAATATTATTAAAATTCAAACATGGAACTATATCAGTTTAGAAGAAAAAATGTAAAAATTATAACGGATATAAACTTATTAATTCAGAGTGGGTAACCGTGTACTGAATCACTAGTGGCTCCCTACTTGTTCATCTATTATGAGTTTCCACATATTATACTGAATGTTTGAAATGTTACCACTTATATTTACGTTAATAAGATAAATTATCTTTAAAATTGCTATCTTTTATAGATTGGGTCATTATTTGTTGATTAAATGTGAAACAAACAAACTAACTGTATTGTGATATCTGTATGTGATATCTGTAAATGTAAAAATAAATAGTAAAGTAGAGTATATATATATATATAGTACCTTCACTATAAAAGTTATAAATGAATCTCTAATGTTTACCTAATGGTACACCTTTAAATGTTTTTCTTATCTGATGCATACTTCTAATCATCTTACTAGAGAAGAAATTCTTCCCTATTAAATTACAAGATGAGTTTCTGCTTTAGTTTGATGACTAAAATATTACTTATATTTACTCTTGTTTCTAAAACTATTAGACTATACCATGATGCTTTTTTTAATTATATGGTCGCTTCATAACTTAAGGTAACTCTAAATTTAATTTATTAGAATCCGTCCAAGACGTGAGTTGTATAAAACTTACATTTGTTTAGTTTCTAAGGATGTTCTTACTTTTTGAATCATCTTTTTGGTATTGAACGATCTTTGCTCTTCGTGTCAGCTGCTTAGTCCTCTATCACCAGAATCACACTTCCTTCTTCTAAAATTATTTTCTAAAAATATTTTCTTCATTGATTGGTTTTTTACTATTATGGTTCTTAGAGAAAATTGTTTTCTTTCTTCTACGTTGTTTCAACATGCTTTTTACTGCTGTCCTTATGACTTAAGTATTGAATCAACGGGTTTCTAATCTTTTCTTTCCTAAAGATATTTTGACTTTGCATTACTATGGATACACAGGTTCTCTTACTGGTCTAACTACCTTTGTCCTGAATCCATCTATTTCTTCCTTATATATATATATAAACATTGAACTTAGAAATTATTAGCTTTATTAGCTCGTATACGTATGTGTTCAGTAGAAAATATTTGCGAAATTTTGCTATTACTTGGTTCCTCTTCCATTTGAAGCAAGGTATCTGGATAGTCGAACGTGCACTTTTTCGTATCCTTCACAATGTCAAATTTTCAGATTTGGTTAAGTTCCTGAATGACTCCTATTTGATCCTGTAAATGGTACTTTAGGCTTCTTCCCCTCAAGTCTTTTTCTTTAAGATTTTACTATGAGTTTACTGAATAATTTGAATTCGTCTTGTGACCAACTTCTTAGCAAAATGTTTCTTCTTGGCTTCACCAATTTTCAGTGAGATAGTTAAGGTCTCTTCTGTGGTTACCTTAAGTATTACATCTATCATTCTTTCTTCCGCATCAATTTGTATTTGATCGATGGATAAAAACTGAATATGTAACTGTTACCTGGTTCTTTGTTTTAAGATTAATTGACCGCTGGATAAATACTGAAGGTATCATATGAAGAAACTCATATATCTTTAGTTATATATATATAGAGGCTTTCTTCATATTGGAACCAGACAGTTGACTGATGTGCTCATTCTATCCCTTTTGGATGAGCTTACTTTTATCATTTATCATTTTTGTTCTGTTATTTTCTTCTTAACAGTTTTATTTCCTTTTAAGCTTTATTGTTCATACTTCTACTGTGTCCAACATGAACGTTATTTTACGATAATCTCTCTATCTTGCCTGTCCTTTTCCTCGTTAAGCCATGAGGAGAAATAACAGACTAC
>JABUQX010063388.1:7500-10000 GCA_015478945.1 Trachelipus rathkii
AATCTGCTAAACGACTGTTCTCTGCTATTTCTACTTTTATAGCTATATGAGTCGTGATCTCGATAACTTTTCGGATATTCTCCGTCTGAATATTCGTGTTGATGTTCACTCTCACTTTGGTCTATTTTATTTACTTTAGCTCTAATTATATTATGGAGTTTAATTGAGGTTCCTGACGTTTGAAATGCGTTTCTCATGGTTTGACCTCCTATTTTTATTTGTATCGTATTGCCTCCTATTTCTATGTCATAGTTTTCTCCTATAATTTTATCTTTTACTTCCTTTCCTATCCCATTATTCTCTTCTTCCTCTCCCAATTCTGTAGTCATTAATTTTTCTTCTTCCCTTTTTGCATTTTTAACTTCTTTATATTCTTTATTCCACCTTTGCACTTGGTTCTTTATTTTATTTAAACTATATTTATCGTTAAACCAACTTGAGTTGCTCTCTTCTTCATCCCTATAATTTTCACTCTTTTCTGCCATTGTTCCTTAACCGTTTGCTCTCTTGGCAATAAGGTATGAAAATTTAGCAATATTTGTCTCTGGTTGAGTGCTTATATCACTACCGTTCAGAGATACTTAATTTACCTTGTAGTCAAATCTTTTAGGCCTAGCTGTCTGCTGGGACAGTTGCTATTCAGCCTGCTGAGCCTTCTGCTATATACCAATTCGTGGCTCTCTTTTATCGTTACTTTACTTAAATTTCACCTTTTCACCCTTTTACTTCAATGAATATATATATATATATATATATATATATATATATATATATAAAAAAAATATATATATATATATAAATATATATATTATATATATAAATATATATATAATATATATTATAATATTATATATATATATTATTAATAGTAATATATATATATATATACTTATATAATAAATAATATTATATATATAATATAATATATATAATATATTTATATATATATATATATATATATATATATATATATTATATATATATATATATATATATAATATATAATATATCTTATATTATATATATATGTTTGTCTACAATGTATATAACCTTCTATATATATATTGGGGAAAAAACAATATATATAACTATATTTATATATATTAGGGAAAAAACAATATATAACTATATATATATATATATATATATATATATATATATATATATATATATATATATATATATATATATATATATATATATATATATATATATATATAATATATATTATATATATATAATATATATATATAATATATGAATATTTCCTTATAATTATATATTTTATACTTTAAATTATTCAATCACCTATCCATCTACTTATATTAACTACTGCAAGAAGGGTTGGAAGTTTGGTGAGAAGAAGGGAAAATTAATTATGGTTTCCAAGGGTGTGAAATTAAGTTAATTAGGTTTTAAGAGTGTTTTAAGTATTAAGGATGTTCCGAGATGATGTCTCAAAGAATATGTCACTTTCACCTAAAAGCAATGAATATTGAAATTAAAATTGAAGTGAACGCGTTTTTTGTCGTTTTCTGTCCATTTTCAAATTAATTTGGAGTGGTGAGAGAAAAAAAAAGTAAGTTCCTTTATTTACTAACTTTAATAAAAAATATGAACTTTTTACACCTTGTATGAACTCAATACATTCATACACACACACTTGTGTGTCAAAATTATTATTATGGGGTGTTTTTCTATATATATATATATATATATATATATATATATATATATATATATATTATATATATATTATATTTATATGTAATATATATATATATATATATATATATATATATATATATATATATATATATATATATATATATTATTTGGTTTATTGAACACAAATTGCTTTAGACGTAAGATATTCTTCAAATATTTTGTGACAGGAAATGAGAATTAATTAATTTTATATACAGGATATCTTCAACGATAATACTTTGTCTTTTGACTTTTGTCAACAAAAGAATCTATTTCATAAATGAAATTCTTTATCCAAGTGAAATGAATGTTTATAAGTGCTCGCTATATATTATTTTATAGTTAATTTCTAAAAATGAAAGTGTCTATGAAATTTACTTTTCTTCCACTTTATATATATATATATATATATATATATATATATATATATATATATATATATATATATATATATATATATATATATATATATATATAATATATTTTTTTATATTTATAAAAAAAAATGTGTATATTATATATATATATATATATATATATATATATATATATATATATATATATATATAATTCTCCTTTTTATTTTATTAAATATAGTTTGCGTTATTTTTACATGCAAATTTTAAGTGATTTCTAAAAATGGTTTTTCTTTTTAGTTAATATGAAGAGAAAGTTTTATAAAAAGTGTTTAAAATTTCTTTATAAATGCTTCGTGTTTTACAAATACAAGTAAAAATGTGATACTTTAATCGTATTAAGCGTATTTACCTACGAGCTTGTGAATGAAGTGTCT
>JABUQX010063388.1:15000-17500 GCA_015478945.1 Trachelipus rathkii
ATTGTATATTCTATACTGTATGTAAGAAAGTTTACAAATGAAATTCTAAGAAATGGTAATGCCTAGAAAGCAATTATATATATACTGTATATATTATATTTATATAATATAATATGTATATTAGAAATACTATATATATATATAATATTATATATATTACTATATATTATATATATATATATATATATATAATATATATATATATATATATATATATATATATATATAATATATATATATATTATGTAATATTATATTATATATATATATAAATTAATTAGCAATATATTAGATGATAAATTACACTGGTCAACATATTTGTACTTTGAAAAATTTTCCTTGCTCAAAATAGAAAAAAACTTTACTAATTTTTGGTCGAGAAACACAAATTTGACAATAATTTTTATGTATTAGCTCTGGTTTTGAAGATTATACATATTAAAATAATTTAAATAATAACAATAAAAATTTACATTTAAAAATCAAAAAGATATCAATTGAAGCTCTTTAATATCATAAAATTATTACACAACTACAAAAATGTAAATAAATTTTATGTGATATTAATTATTATATTTTCCCTATGTGTAATGTTTAACTTTTCATGTCATTAATAAATCAGTACCTCAACATTTTAAATGTTTCATCTCTTGAATTGACACATCTTTGCTACTCGCTGTGAATGTTTCTGGGGCGTCCCTCTTGTCACTGACCAGCAATAAGTCAGCAGCATGGAGCGCGTTCCATTTAACTTGATCCTTCTATTCCATTCAGAAATATATCTTCGATGAAATCGCTCAGCCATGTAGTCGCTCACGGGCGCCACAATTGTCAGGGAAAGAAGTCCAGGTGAGAATGTAGGAAATGGATCTTTAATCTTATCTTAGAAGAATCTATGAATAGTCTCCAATCTTCTGGCTTGTATTCTAAATGCAAAGCATTCATCAAACCAGGCACATCACAACAGACAACAAGAGAATTTTCATTTCGAAAGTATTGATTCAGATCGTGTTGGCCGATTCCTGAAATGTGGATTTACATTAACCATTAGATAGTAGGAGATTCCTTTCCTTTGAAGCCTTGAATGACAAAAGCTCTGATTTGATTTAGGTAGGTCTGGTGCTCGATTAATCATTTAATCCAGCTTGGCAAAACAATTTGGCTGACAAGATTCGTGAGTGTCAATCACAAAATTCGGATCATTTGATGAGGAAGGACAAGGTGGTTCCTCACTTCCACAATCCTCAGCTACGTCTGACTCCAGATTGTAGTGTACTGGAGGGATTGGTTTGGGCAAACCGTCGACTATTATGCAATATTTAACATCTACAATATAAAGAACGAGGGATACGGTACAGACTGGACACCTAGTAATGTCGCCTTGACGGGAGCTCGGTTGCTTTAAACTGTTCTTGAACCCAACTTTTAATTGGGTTGGAGGATAGCTCAGTCGTAAAGCATCGGGCATATTGGTCCCTCATCGCAACAAGGGGTGGTTCAATCCTAGAGAAGGCAGTTAATTCTTTATCTTCTCATAATTTATTCTTCTTTATATATATATTTATTATATATATATATAATAGTATATATAAAATATATATATACTATATATATATATATATATATATATATATATATATATATATATATATATAATAATAGAAAACAGGGTTCCTTGGTTTATAGCAAAATGTTTTTTTTTTTTTTTTAAACCAAAGCTAAAAAAGCTTAATTTTTATTTTGTTTAATGGATTTATTTTTTTATTTTTATTTTTTAAAAAAAATATCAAAAATGAAGTTTTCTAAATAAAAGTTTACATATAGTTAATAAATCCTTGTTTTATATTTAATATAGTAAATAAATGTGAAGAAAAACAATTAGTAATTCAATTTAAAAAAAAAATTAATAACATAAAATAATAATAATAATAATAATAATAATAATAATAATAATAATAATAATAATAATAATAATAATAATAATAATAATAATAATAAAAATAATAATAATAATAATAATAATAATAATAATAATAATAATAATAATAATAATAATAAAAATAATAAACAATAAAATAATATTATTTTATTATTAAAATAATGCTAGTAAATAATGCAGTAATTATGGTAAAGTATTAATATTAATAATCTTTTAATATAATAATAATAATCAATAATAAATAATAATAATAATAATAATAATAATAAAATATATATAATAATAATATAATAATAATAATAATCATAAATTTTAATCATTATTTCTTTGAGTTAGAAAATTGATAATAAAATGTTAATGTAAATAAACAATTTTTAGGGATTTGCTGTAAAATTATATTTGAGAGGAAGGAATTCCTCACACAATTTATCATTCCCAAACTTTTAAATATACTACAAATTAATAGCAACACTTACCATTTATATTTTTCTACATTTTGAAATTTTTGATTTAATTAAAAAGAATATTGTGTTACTAGTATAAAATAATTTTTGGGACTAT
>JABUQX010063388.1:27500-30000 GCA_015478945.1 Trachelipus rathkii
TCAATCTCTCATTTCTTAGATCAAATCTGAATCTCATTCACTTTTTTCCGAATACGCCAGTAACGCGCTTTTCGGCACTCGAGGTCTACTGCCGATATACTTTCCTATCTAACTGAATTTATGGTTTTCCGCTTCAGGAACTAACGGGAGACTTGCGTGTGACCTTGACTATCCAAGCATTTGACCGGTATTCACACGCGTTCGCTGCTCTCCAAGTTCCGCCTCCTTTGTCGGGTTTACTCCCTCTTCTTAGCTTACTTATGTGTATTTTCTTTCAAATCGCCTCAATAAAGCGGCTGTTGTTTGATGGAGCGACCTTTCTTTCTTTTCTATAAAAGTGGTGTTTTACCTTCAGGGTTCTGTCTTAATCTCCAACTTTTTTCCTATTTTTCATTAAGGATCTTCTCACCTGACATCTAACCTCTATTCACTCGTATGCGATACTCGACCCTTCATTTCTCTACTCGATTTCAATTCCTGCTCCTCTTTTTAACTTCTAGAATTGCCTCTCGTCCTTAATATTTCCGAATCTATTCTCGCTGATCTGGATAGAATTTTCCGGTGGGGTCGTCTCAAGCCTTGGTGAAATTCAATTGAACTTTAAAAAACCCAACTTCTCAAATCCCCCTTTTCTAAACCATTCTAACTTTCCTTATCTCTTTCCGACGGTTCTCTCCTCTCTCCTGTTGACAATATAACAATCCTTGGCTTTTAAATAAACAAAAAAATGTCTTAGGAAAACCTCACATCACAACGTTGCTAGGGCGCTCAAAGAACTGGGAGTTTTCGTTTAGGCTGCAGAAAATTATTTTTCCTCTTCGCAGTTGCTCACAGCTATACAAGGGGCCATCATCGCCTTGTATAGAGTAACTTGCTCTCATAATCTGGGGGGGGGCCCTCGGTTTCACCCGGCTTAATTGGATAGGGTTCGAAGTCAAAGGCTAAAAGGCTATTAGACTGTGTCTGCACTCTCCAGTTCACTTGACCCTCTATCTTGCGGCACGATGTTGGTGTTTTATCTCTTTTCTATAGTACCTGCAGAGTCCAAGTTGCTCGAAGAGCTCATCAACTCGCATACTAATCCAACCTTACGACGCACTCCTAGGCACAAGGGGTGCTGTGGTCGGCGCATGACGTTTTGTTGTTGATATTGGTACTCCAGGCTAGTTCACTGTAGGTGCATCCTTCTTTCCTGCCACCTCTGTTTTGTGGAATTCTCTTCCATCTTTTGTGTTTCCTGTTGAATTTAATCTCTCACTTTAAAAGCCTGCCGTCTGTGCTCATCTGCGCAGTTTGCGTTAGTTGATGAATGTCTGAGGTGGAACAACCCCTCCTTGAATATGTGCTCTGCCCGTGAGTGGTGGTAACAACTTTAAATTATATATATATATATATTATATATACTATTATATAATATATATATATATATATAATAATATATATATATATTATATATATATATATATATATATATATTAGTATATATATATATATATAAAACTATAAATATACACTATTACATATATATATATTACTACATAAATATATATATATATATTATAATATATATATTTTATATATATAGTATATAATATATATAATATATAATATATATATATATATATATATATATATATATATATATAATATATATATATATAATATGTATTAATAATCACATATATTAAATATAAATTAATAATATATTATATATATTATAATATTATATATATATAATATATATATATATATATATATATATTAAAAAATTTTAATAACATTAATTAATAAGATTATTGTATAAATATTAAAATAATTTAAAATTAATTTATATATATATATAATATAAGTGATGAATGTTATAAATATATATGAAATGATCTGAATATTCTATTTAAAATAAGAATTTAGTTATTAAATCAAATATCGAGAAAGAAAATAATTTTTGTCAAATTTGAGTAACAGCAGCAAAATTTAGATCGCATTAATTTTTTTATATTTAAATAAATTATCAATTTTTTTCACCAAATTTAAATTGTTTTTATTAATTCTTCTCAGCGAATTAGTGAAAAATAATTTTTTAACAAGTCGAATTTCATAAAGATCTTCCACTGGTTGTAATGGAATGGAAAATCCATTCTCCACGTTTTTTTATAATCTCCTTAAAAGTAAATTTAAGTTGCCTGTGCCAATTAGGCTCTGATTATGGTTGGACAGATCTAGCAAGATGCTGTCTGAAGTAATAAATATCTTGCAAAACTGAAGAACCAGTCTAGGAACCAAATTATCCCTTAGGTAACAACAGACACCTGGAACTTTTATGGACAAAATTTAGAAAACTGTTTAAAAAATTTTCAGGTACAACATAATTATAGCAACATATGATGGAAATAAGGAGAAGATTTTAGATTTTATGAGAGAACTATAGATATGGTGGGATTGACGGAAATTAGGGTGATGAGCGAGGAAGATGAAAGAATATTAGAATAGAATGGGTACC
>JABUQX010063388.1:35000-48860 GCA_015478945.1 Trachelipus rathkii
AGAATATCTGAAATGCTTTGGCCTGGTGGCACATTTAAAAGTTGTTAATGACACTGCAGAGAGGGGAGTTAAGGGGACCCTGTACTTGCACAACCCGTACTTTTTTTGGCAACCCTTAGAAGGGTTGCGGCAAACGGTTGCGTCAGCAACCGTTGTAGCATGTCCATTCCCTAATATTTTTCAGGCCAACCTTTGTTCTTCCATTGGGTCAATTTTGCCCACTCCTAATTTTTTGACCACCCTTTATGGCTTAGCCTATTTTTTTGCCATAATTCTGTCACCCTACACATGCCTCCGCGCACACACACACACAACACACACATACATACCTAACCTAACCTAACCTACACCTACCCAATCCTAACCTAACTCTAACCAACCTGAACTATACCAATACCGTAACGACTAACCAACTCTAACCTAGCCAACCCTAACCTAACCTAACCTAAACTACTAACCTAGCCTACACCTACACCTTGCCTCCACCCGCCTACACCTACACCTAGACTCCACCCAATTTCACCTAGCGATAAAACCTATACCTTAGGCCTACGACCGTGCCCCCTACAACTTGATGGCTCAACTTTTATGGCTCAACTTTGATGACGTTATCTTTGGCGGTCATATACCATGGTTCAATTTTGACCCACGCTAACTTGATGGCTCAACTTTGATGGTTCCATCACCGTAAGAAGTATCTAGTGATGTTCTATTAGTGTTCTATGATTATTCTATGAGTGCCAGGTTAGTGCCAGGTGAGTGCCAAGTGAGTTCCAATGAGAGCCAATGAGTGCCAAGTGAGTGCCATGAGTCCAGTGAGTGCCAATAGTGCCAGTGAGTGCCACACTAGTGCCAACTGATGTGCAACTTTTTCAAGCCTTTCTAGCCTCCCCTGAGCCCGAATAGCCCTAATAGGGGTACCCCTAGGTTATACGGTATGAGGAATCGATTGTGTATATTTACAATCTGCTTAGAATTGCTTCCTTACTATGAGTTATGAATCTTTTATAACACTTATCAAGCCACTTACCCTGCGCCATAGAATTCACTTACACTAGCCATATATACACTTACAACTCACACGTCACATGGTACATTACATTACACTTCACACACTCGATATTTTGATGCCTCAACTTTGATGCCTCAACTTTGATGCCTCAGCATTAATACTCCCTCAGCATTAATGCCTCAGCAATGATGCCTCAATTTTGTTACCTCATCTTTGATGACGCATCTTGATGAAGTCATTTTGATACCACTATATGGATGATCATACTTTGATACTCATCTTTGTGCTACTCTAATCATAAGCTGCCCACACGGGCTCAGCATATCCCAACCGCGCGAAGACTCACGACCCCGCACTCCGCCCAGGTGCGACCGCCGCACGAATGAAAAATATATATACTACGAACTATAAGTCATTCATTTTATTTCATACTTAAACATTTTTATTAAACACATTTTCGCGAACCTAAAAACTGTAACTCATTACAGACCTATATTTAGACACATATCTTTATTAACATTATTTTTATTAATACTTTTTACTTAATACTTTTAATTTATAAATTTTTTAAAAAATTGTATGTAAGAAAAAAAAACCAGCGTGCCTGATATATAAACATTTTATTCTTTTACTACAATTGTACGAAATTTTTATTAAAACATTAACATTACAACTTAAAGCAGTAAATCAGTAAATCATAAATCGTCACCTAACACCAAGAGGGGATTAGTATGCTTTTGTTTTCCTGCTTTAACTGCTTTAAACTCATGTTTTAACTGTTTTAACTCATGTTTACTGTTTTTAAATTATATGTTTACTGCTTAACTCACATATTTAATTAAAAATACATACCTTAAAGCAGTAAACAGTAAATCAATAGAGGTGTTACTAACACCAAGGGGGGATTAGTATGCTTTTGTTTTACTGCTTTACAGCTTTAACTCATGTTTTACTGCTTTAACTCATGTTTTACTGCTTTAAACTCATATGTTTTACTGCTTAACTCACATATTTTCATAACATTACATACCTTTAAAGCACGTAAATCAGTAAATCAAGAGGTGTTACCTAACACCAAGGGGTGTTTGTATGCTTTTGTTTTACTGCTTTTACTGCTTTAACTCATGTTTTAATGCTTTAAGAACTCCATGTTTTACTGCTTTAACTTTCGGCTTTACTGCTTTAACTTTCTGCTTACTGTTTTAAAATAACTTTACTGCTTTACTGCTTTACTCATATATTTATTAACATTATGTTTTTTATTTTGTTTTAATACTTTTTATTTATTTTTATTATTTTTTTATTTATTTTTATTATTATTTTTATTATTTTTATTATTTTATTTTTATTTTTTTTTTTAAACTTAGTGTTATTTACTTCATGCTATTGTTATAATTATTTAGAACACACATACACACAACACACACCACACACACACACACTTACACTTAAACACACATCACTATGACACTTTACACACATTCACTAATGACCACTTCATTTACCCATAGACAACTTACCCATTACATATACACATGCCGGTCACACACACACTTACACTTATACACACATTCACTATTGATTACTTATAGCACACATCACTATGACACTTACATTTATCCATAGACACTTACATTACACTTATACCCTCACACACAGATTTACTTACACTCACAAAGATTTTACTAACACTCACACACAGATTTACTTAACACACAGATTTTACTTACACTCGCACACAGATTTACACACACAACACACACACCACGCACACTCACTTACACATATATACGAAAAAATTTATAAAACATTTTATGTTTAATTTAAACACACACGTCTGTACATCATTTATATTACTCATTCAACTATAACTAAAATTATTTCAAAGTTTTCTTAAAACTTCTCTATAACAAATCATTATCTTTGAACAAAGAATTTATTATTAACTGTTAATACTTTTTGTTTATAAATTTTATAACTATCAAGTTTTAAACTACTTTTACTAAATTTTTATGAAATTTTATTAACAACATATATTTTACCTACCTTAAAGCAATAATCAGTAAGGCCAGCGCCCTAGCACCCCCTACTCAGCCTATGCCACGTTTTGTCTATGCTTACTGCTTCCAATCATCTTTAGCCATGTAATAAGTAATATAAATAACAAAAATAAGTTCTTCTCTGCTAACATAAACATGTATTTATTAAAATCTTTCTAATTTTATTTAAAAATAACAATTTAATTCACTTACATTTATATTTCACTCGATGTTAACTAAAAATATTTCAAGTTTTTTTTAAATAATTCGCGTTTTCTTTAATTATTATTATTATATCTATGTACATTGGACAATCCTCACGAGAAAACACTAACAACCCGCACTCCTACAGTACGAAACTGAACCCTCCTCTGTAAAATGTGTATGAAATAACTACTTTGGTCTAAATTTAGCGAATAATCCTTTTTGTTAACGAGGCGATTTAAGCCTAATTCCAGTCAAAAACTATATTTCAAACTGACGCATCTTCTGTACAATGTGGTCAACATAACTACGTTAGGGCCTAAAATTTACGGCCTAAATTTAGATAAGCCTTTTTGTAGTACGGGCTAATTTAATCCTAATACCAGGTAAAAAGGTAATTCCAGTATAGAATCGAGAATCAATGGTATTATTATTTTATAAATATATTCCAAACTGAAACATGCTGGATCGGAAAGATCCTTTAAGCAGGTACAAAGGAAATGTTTTCCTTACTTTTGATTGGTCGGGGTAATCCTTATCTCTATATGAATCGTATGTGATTGGTCGAGAAATATTTTATCGTCTTTTGAAAATTAACGTTGTTGTTTAAACTTGTATTTGAGCAGGTGTGTGTTTATTATCTTTTAGACCCAAACTCATTTTATAATTTTAATTATGTTAACTGTAAACGGTGCACAAGAAAACTGACTTGACTTCACGTGTTTATTTTTACTAAATATGTAAACAATCATATGAAGAACAAAGACTTACTTCGAGATTAAATTATTAAATTTCAATACTAAGAATAGGATAATAATAATTCATAGTTCAATAAGCTAACCACAAGGCTCAGCATGAAGCCCACCCGCAAAGGCAGCCACCCGCACCCGCAGGCTGCGTCCCGCGCGGTCCCCGCCCTGCCGCGTGCGCCGCAGGCCGCAAATTTCCGCGTCCCCCCGCCGCCGCCGTGCGCCCGCAGGCGCAATATTCCCTGCGCGCATTAATTATTTAGAACAACACATACACACCAGCAACATCACACACACAACACACACACCCACACACACACACAACCACACGCACACTCACTTACACTATATAACGTATAATTTATTAAGACTTTTTATTTTTATTTTTTATTATTATACTTAGTGTTATTTCCTTTAATGCCTATTGTTATTATTATTTAGAACACTCCCCCACATACACAAACACCACGCACAACATACAACACCACACACACACCTCACACGCACACTCACTACACATATATGCGTATCCATTTATAAAAACATTTTATTTTTATTTTATTATTATACTTAGGGTTATTTACTTCATGCCTATGGTTATTATTATTTAGAACACACATGCTCACACTCACACACACATGACACCACACAACATACACACACAATAAACCTTACACATAACGCACCACGCCACTCGGAATTTTGAATCCTCACTTTTGATGCTCAGCTTTGATGCCTCAACTTTGATGTCTCAGTTTTGATGCCTCAGCTTGATGCCTCAACTTTGATGTCTCAGTTTTGAATGCCTCAGCTTTTGATGCCTCAAACTTTGATACCTCAGCTTTTGATGCCCTCAGCTTTTGATATCCTTCTACTTTAATAACTTAGCTTTGGTACCTCAGCTTTAGTGGTTCATATTTGATGACTCATTCTTTGATGGCGTCATCTTTGATACCACCTATATTGATGATTCAGCTTATAAGCAGTTACACTTACATAGACACTTACAAGTTACAAACTTTATTACCACACATACACTATATGCTCTTATTCCAAACATACGCACATACACATAGACACTTACGTTCACCCATAGACACTTACAACTCACACGCACCACAATATTATAATATAATATATATATATACTATAATAAATATATATGATATATATATAATATATATATATATATATATATATATATATATTATAATAAAAATTTTTATATAAATAAATAGATTCACCATATTTAAAATTATATTATAAAATAATTTTAATGAAATAAAAAAATATTAGATCGTATTAATAAGAGAAAAAAACTATATATATATATACTTTCATTTTTCGGGCGGGAATATTGCGCCTGCGGGCGCACCCGGCGGGCGGGAAAACAGCGGAAATATTGCGCCTGTGGGCGCACGCGGCGGCGGGAACGCGAAATATTGCGCCTGCGGGCGCACGCGGTGGGCGGGGACGCGGCGGGACGCACCTGCGGTTGCGGGGTTGGCTGCCTTTGCGGTTGGGGACTCTGCTGAGCCCTGGTGGTTAGCTTTGAACTAGTGAATTATTATATCTATTCTAGTGAAATTTATAATTATTCCTCAATGTAAGTATTAATTATAAATATGATAAACACTTAGTAAAAATAAAACATTCAGACAACTTGTGCACCGCTTAACAGCTAAAAGGACTATGATTTTAAAATGATTTGGGTTAAAGATAATAATAACACACACCTGCTCAAATACAAGTGTAAAGAACAACGTTAATTTTCAAAAGACGAAAAAATAATTCTCAACCAATCACATACGAGGTCATTTAGAGATAAGGATTACCCGACCATCACAAGTAAGGAAAACAATTCCTTTTTACCTGCTTAAAGGATCTTTCCGAAAGCATGTTTCAGTTTGAATATATTTATACAACAAATAATAATAACAATGATTCTGTCTATACGGGGATTACCTTTTGACCTGGTATTAGGATTAAATTAGCCGTCTACAAAAAGGCTTATTCCTAAATTTAGGCCTAAATTTAGGCCTAACGTAGTTACTGCACACATTTTACAGAAAAGGTCAGTTTGAAATATATTTTGACTGGAATTAGGCCTAAATCGCCTCGGGTTACAAAAAGGATTATCCTAAATTTAGACTTAAAGTAGTTATTTCAACACATTTTAAGAGAGAGGTTCAGTTTCGTCTCTGTAAGGAGTGCGGGTTGTTTTGTTTTCTCGTGGGATTGTCAATGTATCATAGATAATAATAATAATAATAAAGAAACACCCGAATTATTTAAAAAAAACTTTGAAATTTTTAGTTTAACATCGAGTGTAATATAAATTGTAAGTGAATAATTGTTATCTTTAAAAAACAAAAACTTAGAATGATTTTAATAAAATAATTATGTTAGCAGAGAAGATACTTATTTGTTATCTTTATACTTATCTACATGGCCTAAAGGAATATGTAAAGCAGTAAGCCAATAGAACAAAACGTGGGCATAGCTTGGCTTAGAGGGGTGCTAGGGGCTGGCTTCTGATTTATTGCTTTAAGGTACGTAAAATATATGTTTTTTTAATAAATTTCATAAAATTTAAGTAAAAGTTATTTTAAAACTTTGAATAGTTTTAAAATTGTATAAACAAAAGTATACAGTTAATAATATTTTGTTCAAAGATACATGATTGAATTTACTTATAGAAGTTTTAAGAAACTTGAATAATTTAGTTATATTTGAATAGTAATATAAATGTACGTGTTTAAATTAAAACATAAATGTTTTAATAAATTATACGTTATATGTGTAAGTGAGTGTGCGTGGGTGTGTGTGTGTGTGTGGTAAATCTGTGTGCGAGTGTAAGTAAATCTGTGTGTGTAAGTAATCTGTGTGTGAGTGTAAGTAAATCCTGTGGAGTGTAAGGTAAATCTAGTGTGTGAGTGTAAGGTAAATTAAGTGTCTATGGATAAATGTAAGTGTCATAGTGAATGTGCGTATAGTGTATAAGTGAATGTGTGTATAAGTGTAAGTGTGTGTGTGGGTGTGTGTGTGTATAAGTGTACATGTAAGTGTCTATGGGGTAATGTAAGTGTCATAGTGAAATGTGTGTATCAGTGTCATAGTAAATGTGTGTATAAGTGTAAGTGTGTGTGTGTGGTGTGTGTGTGTGTGGTATGTGTGTTCTAAATAATAATAACAATAGGCATGAAGTAAATAACCTAAGTAATAAATAAAAATAATACAACAAATAATAATAAATAATAAAAATAATAATAAACAATAAATAAAATAATATAAAAATAAATAAAAAGTATTAAAACAAAATAACAAACTGAATTGTTAATAAATATATGAGGTTTAAAGCAGTAAAGCAGAAAGTTTAAGCAGTAAAGCAGAAGTTAAAGCAGTAAAGCAGAAGTTAAAGCAGTAAAACATGAGTTAAAGCAGTAAACATGAGTTTAGCAGTAAAGCAGTAAAACAAAAGCATACTAAAATCACCCCTTGGGTGTTAGGTAAACCTCTATTGATTTAGCTGATTTACTGCTTTAAGGTAATTAAATATCTTAGACATAAAGTGAGCTAAAGCAAGTAAAACAATGAGTTAAGCAGTAAAACATGAGTTAAAGCAGTAAAACATGAGTTAAAGCAGTAAAGCAGTAAAACAAAAGCATACTAATCCCCCCTAGGTGTTAGTTAACACCTCTATTGATTTACTGATTTAACTGCTTTAAGGTATGTATTGTTAATAAAATATGTGAGTTAAAGCAGTAATAAATATAAGTTAAAACAGTAAAAACATGAGTTAAGCAGTAAAACATGATTAAAGCAGTAAAGCATAAAACAAAGCATATAACCCTCTTGTGGGTGGTTTGATTAATTGATTTACTGATTTACTGCTTTAAAGGTTTGTAATGTTAATTTTTAATAAAATTCGTACAGTGTGTAGTAAAACTAAAATGTTTAATATATGAGGCACTCTGTTTTTTTCTTCTTACATATATATTTAAAAATTTATAATTAAAAAGTATAAGTAAAAGTATTAAGTAAAAAATAATGATAATAAATATATGTGTTAAATAATAGTTCTGTAATGAGTTACAGTTTTAGATTCGCGAAAATGTTTTTAATAAAAATGTTTAAGTATGAAATAAAAATGAATGACTCATAGTATATATATTTTTCATTCGTGCGGGGATATTGCACCTGCGGTGCGGGGTCGTGGGCCTTCGCGCGGTGGGATCATGCTGTGGCCTGGTGGGCAGCTTATGATTAGAGGTAGACAAAAGATGAGTCATCAAAGATGAATCATCAATATACAGGGTGTATCAAAGATGACTTCATCAAAGATGCGTCATCAAGATGAGGTAACAAAATGAGGCATCAATGCTGAGCATTAATGCTGAGGCGATTAATGCTGAGGCTCAAAGTTGAGGCATCAAAGTTGAGGCATCAAATATCGAGTGTGTGAGTGTAAGTGTAAGCGTACCTGTGCGTGTGAGTGTAAGTGTATATGGCCTAGTGTAAGTGTCTATCGCCTGTCGTGCTATAAGTGTTATAAAAAATACTAACTCATAGTAGGAAGGAATCTAGCAGATTGTAATATACACCAAACGATTCCTCATACCTTATAAAGAGGTAGACACCCCTATTAGGGCTATTCGGGGCTCAGGGGAGGCTAGAAAAGGCTTGAAAAGTGGCACTCCAGTTGGAACTATGTGGCACTCACTTGGCCTATGTGGCACTCCACTGCACTCCTGCAACTCACTTGGCATCATTGGCACTCAAATTGGCACTCACTTGGCATCACCTGCCACTCACCTGGCACTCATAGAAATACTCATGGAACACTAATAGAACATCACTAAATACTTTCTTACGGTGATTGGGCACCATCAAAGTTGAGGCATCAAGTGCGTGGGTCAAAATGGAATCATCAACAAAGATGACGTCATCAAAGTTGACGTCATCAAAGTTGAGCCATAAAAGTTGAAGCTCAAAGTTGTAGGGCACGTGGTTAGCCTTAGGTATAGGTGTACGCAGTGAGTGGTGGAGTCTAGTGTAGGTGTAGGCTGTGGAGCTAGGTGTAGGTGTAGGCTAGTTAGGTTAGGTTGGTTAGGTTAGTTAGGTTAGGTTAGGGCTAGGTTAGGTTGGTTAGGTTTAGGTTACGGTTAAGGTTAGGTGTTAGGTTTAGGTTATGGTAGTTGGGTAGTTAGGTAGGTTAAAGGTTAGGTTAATGTATGTGTGTGTTGTGTGTGTGTGTGCGCATGTGTAGGTGTGACAGAAATATCAAAAAATAGGGCTAAGCCCCACACGAGTGGCCAAAAAATAGGCGTGGGCCAAAATTGACCCATGGAAGACCAAAGGGTGCCCAAAAATTACCGTGGGCAAAATGTACAACGTTGCTGACGCAACCGTTGGCGCAACCCTTCTTCGAAGGGTTTCAAATAGGGTTGCCGAAAAAATAGGGTTGCCAAAATTGCACCCTGGAATACAAAATTAGGGTGCCGAAATTAGGGTTGGCCGAAAATTAGGGTGGGCCAAAAATATGGTCGAAAATTTCCGTGGGCCAAAAATGACCCATGGAAGACGGAAGGATTGGTCGAAAAAAAGGTAAAGTCCCAAAAAGGTAAAGGCCCAAAAAGGTCAAGGTCAGGTAAAAAATTTGGGGCTCGAAAAAGGTCAAGCCCCAAAAAGGTAAAGGTCAAAAAAGGTCAAGGTAGGTAAAAAATTGGGCTAAAAAAGGTCGGGTCAGAAAAAGGTCAAAAAGGTCGCGGTCACGTTCGTGCTCCGGAAAAGCTCTCCTACTACTGAGAATGTCTCGGAAGTATTAAAAAAGAAAATGGCCGAAAAGATTTTGTCTTATAAAGATGATAAAGATGATGAAGTTTGTCAGAGGATTGTGCGTGTGAAAATAAACAATGAAATGGTGAAGAGAATATTTCAAGGAGAAGACCTGTCCTATTTCATAACTGAACAAAGCCTGAGTTTTTTTTTTTTAAAAATGTAACATATCATTAAACTTTCTACATGAGGATCCCAGTGTCTGGAATGACAATTTAGAATATCTGAAATGCTTTGGCCTGGTGGCACATTTAAAAGTTGTTAATGACACTGCAGAAAGGGGAGTTAAACTTATTCAAGATTACAGCCAGACCCTTACACACGACGAAGATCAAAGACAATATCTCCTCCAGGTGGTATCGGAATGTCGCAATCTTTATCCCGACACATCTAGGACAACTTTGTCGACAAGCTTGTAATGTTCTTTAAATCTTTAAACTTTTTGTACTATTTTCCTCTTTTCTAGGTTTTTCTTTTGTAAGTTAACTAAAAATAAAATTATACTTGAACTTTTTTGGAAAGGACTGATGAAAATAATAATAAGGAATACTTTTAATTATTTCGGTACTATTCTTTAGGTTTCAGGCTAAGAGCCAAGTAATCAAGTAATAGTATAAAAAAATGCCTTATTTAGCCTACCTGACCTGAAATAGACCTAAAATTTCAGGTATATCTGCTAAACTATTATACCTAAAGCAAAAAGTAAGTGCTCATTTTAAAGCTAATAGTATCAGCTTTAAAATGAGTACTTTCTTTCCTATCTACCTATAACGGTTCTCCTGCAAAAGCTAAAAATGTGAAATTTTTTGCCCAAAACGGCCATTTTTCCCCATAAAAGGACTAGACCTGGTATTTCAAGGATATCTTCTCAATTCTTATACCTAGAGTAACAAACGAGTACTCGTTTAAAAGCTAATAATACCATCTTTAAAATTGAACACTTTTGGCCATGTGCCATGTCTATGGCCGCAAAAGTTAAAAAATGGTCACATTTTGGTCAAAAATGCATTTTTTCCAAATTTCAGCGCAAATGCGGGATGGCTAACCACCTCGTATCGAACTGAAACTTTAGGAGATCATTTTCTTTCTAATCTGCACACTATTGGCCCATGGCCCGTTAACGTTTCGAACATCGACGATTCTGGACCGATTCTAATATATATATATATATATATATATATATATATATATATATTATATATAATATATATATATATATAAAAAAATATATATATATATATATATAATATATATATATTATATATATTATATACATATATATATATATAATATATATATATGATATATATATAATATAATATATATATATAAAATATAATAATAATATATATATATATATATATAATATATATATATATATATATATATATAATATAATATCTGTAAATAGTATATAATATTAAATATAATATATATATATATATATTAATATATATATATATATATATATATATATATATTATTATATATAATATTTATTAATTTTGCACGTTTTTAGAAATGAAAGATGAAGATTTAATTTCGTCAATTTGATCAAGTCTTTCTCTAATTTTCGAAATAACATTAATGTAGGTCGTCCATAATTATTAAGCAAAACAGTTGATATAGTACCTTTTTTCTTAAGGCGGAATTTTATAACAGCTAAAAGGACCAAAACAAACTTAAACATTATTATTACAAAATCTATTGCCGACTAGTTTCGGGTGATCAAATCTTCTACCCATTCTCAAGGCTAAAAGCAGAATGAATAAAAAATAATAAACTTACAATTTGAAATATAAAATAAATAAATAAATAAGTAAGTATATAAAATATGACATTTCAGAAAAAGCATTGTCAAATGGCGAAATCTCACTTCAAAATTATAATATTATCAGAATGTAAATTTTCATTTAACTTAGGTTTGTGGTGCCATATATACAAAGATTCCAACAAATGGAGATCCGGCTCATGTTCAAAATCTAAAATTTTAAAATTTGTATCCATTATAGGGTGATTTGATAGCAGAGAATGCGAGTTAATAGCCGAATAGGGGGGATGATGTAATTGTTCCAAAGTTCTGAAGGAAACACCTTTGTGCTCAGCGATGCGGGTTGAAAGACTTCGAGTAGTCTTCCCAATATATGCGGCATCACAGCCACCACAGTTATATTTATATATCACCGATGAGCAAAAAGGTGTAGGAAGTCTTTCCTTAGACTTGAAAAATTTACCAATTTTGTTGTCATTATTAAAAATCAGTTTTAGATTAAGATGGGGGTAATTGATTTTTAAAATTTCATTAATTTTCCTTTCAATTTGGTAACTCACATTCCCCAAAAATGGTAACTTGAGATATAAAAGCTCTTTAGGTACAGTTAATTTGGCCGGAAGAGGTTGTTGAAATTTTAAAGAGAGCTGTTTTCTAAAAATATTTTCAATGAGAAAGCCGGGGAATCCATTTTTCAGAAAAAGTGTTTTCAGGAAGTTTAATTCATCTGACAGATTAATATAAGACGAAGAAATTTTATATGCTCTGTCAAATAAAGTTTTCACCAAATTAACTTTATAAATATGAGGGATGAAAGAATCATACTTAGTGGTCAATCCGGTAAATGTTGGCTTCCTATAAACACTAGTCTGAAATTTGTCATTGTCCTTGTAAATATTGATGTCAAGAAATGCCAGGGAATTATTTTCTTCAGTTTCAAATGTAAATTTAATATTTGGATGTCTAGAGTTGAAATAATGCAGAAACATCTCGATATGTTCTTTAGATCTAAATAGCAAGAAGGAATCATCAATATATCTCCTATAGAAAGCTGGTCTAAATTAACTGTACCTAAAGAGCTTTTATATCTCAAGTTACCATTTTTGGGGAATGTGAGTTACCAAATTGAAAGGAAAATTAATGAAATTTTAAAAATCAATTACCCCCATCTTAATCTAAAACTGATTTTTAATAATGAAAACAAAATTGGTAAATTTTTCAAGTCTAAGGAAAGACTTCCTACACCTTTTTGCTCATCGGTGATATATAAATATAACTGTGGTGGCTGTGATGCCGCATATATTGGGAAGACTACTCGAAGTCTTTCAACCCGCATCGCTGAGCACAAAGGTGTTTCCTTCAGAACTTTGGAACAATTACATCATCCCCCCTATTCGGCTATTAACTCGCATTCTCTGCTATCAAATCACCCTATAATGGATACAAATTTTAAAATTTTAGATTTTGAACATGAGCCGGATCTCCATTTGTTGGAATCTTTGTATATATGGCACCACAAACCTAAGTTAAATTGAA
Organism: Trachelipus rathkii; assembly: GCA_015478945.1. Classification (NCBI taxonomy): domain Eukaryota; kingdom Metazoa; phylum Arthropoda; class Malacostraca; order Isopoda; family Trachelipodidae; genus Trachelipus; species Trachelipus rathkii. The sequence continues at coordinate 48,150 of JABUQX010063388.1, forward strand.
AATTTACATCTGATAATTTAATAATTTTGAAGTGAGATTTCGCCATTTGACAATGCTTTGTCTTAATTTCATCAATTTATATACTTCTTATTTATTTATTTATTTTTATATTTCAATTGTAAGTTCATTATTTTATTCATTCTCTGCTTTTAGCCTTGAAATGGGTAGAAGCATTTGATCAACCCGAAACTAGTCGGCAGATAGATTTGTAATGAATGTTTAAGTTTGTTGCCTTTTTAGCTTGTTACATTAAATTCCGCCTTAAGAAAAAAGGTACTATATCAACTTTTTTTAATAATAATTATATATATTATATAATTGTATATATAAATATATATATATTTTTTTTGACATATTATATTATATAAAGTCTATATAGATACTATATATAAAAAAAACAAACTTTTTATATATATATAATCTATTATATATATATAAATATATATATATATATATATATATATATATAATATATTATATATATATATATATATATTATATATATAAATATATATATATATTATATATACTATATATATATATATAAATATATATATATATATATATATATATATATATAATATTATATATATAATATATATATATATTATATATATAATATATATTATATATATTATTATTATATATATACTAACAATTACACACACTAATATAATATATAATATAATTATATATATATATAATATATAT
>JABUQX010063389.1:0-20983 GCA_015478945.1 Trachelipus rathkii
TATATGCTACTTTATAATTTATTTTGTTATTTTTCAGAACCCAAACTTTCTGGATTAAAAAATGAAAAGAACCCAAGGAATCCAGCAAACCAAAGGAGTTCTAAATTAGCATAGGCCGTAGATGTCCAATGCCTCATTTTGGTGGAATTAATTTTGTACCCCAAACCAGTTTCTTTGCAACAATAATGGATATCTGTCCACCCATCGGCATGGGAATCAGAATTCTGAATTTGGGGGAATGCGAAAATATTTTCAAGATTAATTTCCAGTTTTACCCTTAGCTCTTTATCTACTAATCTTTCAATTGAGAGTATACAATCAGATGTGATCAAAATTGGAATACGACCATTTCCCTTTCCTGGGACATATGTCAGTTTATATAAATCAAAAAGGAAACGATGTTCCGTTTTATCACTTTACAGCAGCGTTCCAATGATTCACTTTCTCTACGACCATTTTTAAAGGTCAATCTACACACAACCGCTCTTCTAGCTAACACAAATTTTGTACTTGTCCACTTTGTCGTTTCCGTAGCGTCTAGTTTTTTCCAAGTTTCCTTTAAAAACTCATTCGCTTTCTCGACTTTTTTCTCGGAAATCTTTCTGGTTTAGTAAGTTCTGAAGGTCTTTTATCAACATAGTTTTGTGCTAAACCAAAATGTAACTACCATTGTAACTGTAACGTGGCTAAAAAATCATTCACATCACTTAAATAATCTACATTTGCTTCGGCATTGAAAAATTTTTTAAGATATTTAGCGTATGCTTTTAATTTAAAACCTGTTTGAAGCTTACTTGATAATTTTGAGTTATCCATATTATCAATACTCAAAACTTGAACAATTATTATTCATTGGAATAGATTCCAAAATTCTTCTTAACGATATACAGATTATACCAATTCTCCTTAGATGTGACATAACATTTTTCTTTAAAACTGGTGCATTTTCCTTGTTGTTCATTACTTTTTGGAATAAATGCATTCCAAATTTAAGTAACATTTCATCATCTTTTATTAAACGACCTACTTCGTCATTTCTAAATTTAGATACTATTTTAATGTTAAATTCCGAATCATCAGAAGGTCTATTAATAACAGGAATGCATTTAACAGCTAACAAATGTATATTTGAATAGTATCCTTGCACCTTTGTTTAACAAATGGACCCACCTCTTTTACTCTTTTTCAATGTGCACAGTTGGTTAAACTCTTAAATAACAGTTTTAATTCCTTTTAATGTTAAAACAAACTAATCAGTTTACTTTTTTTCAGATGGTTCAGTGCTTCGATTATTTCTTTTTCCCCTTTGTGTTTTAAAAGCATGTGTCTATGGAGTTTGGATTGTGGAATAGTGCAAAATAGACACGGTCTGAGCCTGCCCAAACAACATAGGGAAATATTTTTTAAACATATGGGGCACTGAGAATATGAACAGTTCAAGATATGCATCCCCATTATCGACTAAGCAAATAACTATTGTTGGGAAACATTTATATAGTTTAAGAGAAATTAAAAAGAATATATATATATGTATGTAGTTTAATATATATTATTATATATATATTATATATTAGTGATGCAGGTAATAGTTAGTTGTAGTTATATATAGTATTATATATATGTTATGGTATATATAGGTATGGTGTAGGTGTGTTCTTGGTGTACGTTCTTATATAATGTTTAATATATATATATATGGTATTTTATATATGATATAGATATGTTAAGAGGAATTGAGAAACCGCTAATGAATGAGAGTTTGAAATCCATCCTTGGTTTCAAGTTCTGTAAATGTATTTAGATAAAAAAAGAGTAGAAGAAGTGGCCCAATTTTTGGTTTAAATTAAAGGTGCAAAGGATATTATTCAAAATATATATTTAATAGGCATTTCCTTAAATGTAAATCATTTACTTCACAAATACCTGCTGTTAAATGCATTCCTGTTACTAATAGATGATTCGGAATTTAACATTAAAATAGTATCTAAATTTAGAAATGACGAAGTAGGTCGTTTTATAAAAGATGATGAAATGTTACTTAAATTTGGAATGCACTTATTCCAAAAAGTAATAAACAACTAGGAAAAGGCACCAGTTTTAAAGAAAAATGTTGTCACATCTAAGGAGAATCTGTATATCGTTAAGAAGAATTTTGGAATCTAATCTAATGAATAAAAATTGTTTAAGTTTGGATTTATTCAGAAAAGAATATTTTGACTGGGTAATGCAAGCTATTGATAATAATGGCTTGCTCGGAATTATCAACTATAATGCTGTCAAACAGGGTTTTAAATTAAAAGAATTCACGCAGTGAACTATTCTAAACGAATGTCTTTGTCAATGCCGAAGCAACTGTGAACTAATCTGTAACTTTCAAGTGAGTGATGTGAATGAAACTCATTATTCCTCTAGCACATCGTCTATCAGTTACAGTATGGAGGTAGACTCAGGTTATTTATGAGGCAGTTATGCATCAACAACCTGATGTTAGCAGTGCAAAGGGAAACAGACCGCATCTGTCGGAGACTGTTCGTAAGGACCATACACAGTAATAGACTCTCGCTGTCTACGCAAAGAAGTAAGTCGAGGACAAGTGAATAAGTGTTTTTCAAAGGAAAACTGTTGAAAAGTGATCTCAGAGCGCTACGGGGAAGACTACAAAGTGGAACAACGTACAGAATTTGTAGTTACTAGAAGAGCGGTTGTGTGTAGATTGACCATTAAAAATGGTCGTAAAGAGGAAGTGATATTTAGCGAGGCTCGAAAATGGAACGGATGCGGTAAAGTGATAGATAGTTATTAGGGTAAGTGGAGGGATCTTGTTAAGGTCAAGTTTTGTAAGAGAGGAACCAGTCGTTTCCCGTTTTTCTGATTTGTTTTAAACGAACATCTGGTCCCAGGAGAACAGGGAATGGTCGCTGTGAAGGGCCTTGGTACAATCTATCATGGCCTATGCCTAATTTAGATAATGCTGTATGTTTGCTGATCCTTGGGTTCTTTCATTTTTTAGATCTGTCTCTCAGAAAGTTACGGCTTCTGAATAAGTAGTGAAACATAATAGAATTATAAAGATAGCATTAAACATGACTTGATTTACGCAGTCACCAAGGTAGTGCGTGTTAGTAATGGTTGTTGCTGGCTCTTGCTCTATCTATTTTCAATAGCAGTTAAGGCTTCGGCTCCAAACCCTTAAGTGGTTTAACTACTTTGTCCTGTCTTACGGGAGCGCGCATACTTCATCCCAAAATTAATTTATCGGTAGCTTGGGAATTACGTGCAAGTTCCCTACGAGTGTACGAATGAATTTGGTTCGTTGGTTGAGTCTACAGGTGAATTGGCGTGTTGTTGAGGTGAAGGGAAGAAGGTCCATGCAGTGCGAAGTTAATGCTGGACTGGTGAGCCAATTTTAAATGACGTAAGACTATGAGTTTCAAAATCAGTTTATTCTCGCATATAATGTTGGATGAAAACGGGTTAAGGGAACGGATGATAGCAGATGGCAGTAGGCGAAGTTTATAGTGGTGAGGCAAGGGCTAGCTGGATGCATATAAATCTTTGGTGAAATTCAATGGGCGACTCTACGCACTAAAGAATTGAGTGAGCTAGGGTTTCTGCAGATTGGCTATGATTATTGGCAACTAAGGTGTTCAGTGCTATAGTGTGAAACCTATGGTGTTGGATAAAAGCGTACTCAATGGTCAATAGAGCTTTTAATTACATGAGTTGCTTTAGCTCGTATGTCAGCCATGATTATATACTTAGGATGGCCAGGTCAGTAAGAGTGGAAGACAAGAAGTTGTAACATGAAGGAATGAACTGTTTTAGGTGTAGTTTTGTTTGGTGAAAAAGAGCGTATATGTGAGGGGAAAAAGTCAAACTTATTTTATTCATTAAGGATGGTTTTGTCAGAAGTGGAAAGAATGTTTGGATTGATATTGGTTGGTTTAAGAAGATGTTCTAAAAGAAGGTTGGTGTGTGTTGGTGATGGAAATCGACCGCTGTGAGACGTAAGAAAAGTGTATGTTGAATTCCGGAGTAAACTGAATGTCTGAGAGGAAAATATTATGAGAGTTTGGCAGAGCCTGAAGGAGAATAAAGCTGCACATATGATGGGAATGGCGGTGGGCTTTTGTCAGGGTGTATGATCTCACAGTTCCCGAGTTAGCAATACGATGTGAGACTCTTCGCAGTCTCTATGGGGAAAGCAAGGATGATTTTTTGTGGGGAAGAAAACTAGAACATAAGTAAACAACGAGAAGGGAAAACCCAAAGGAGAGGAAGCTGGAGAGCAATGAGTAGAAGTGCCATGCCCGTTAATGGGCGATGCCTGTTGGAATTTTTTTGAAAGGCCCAACCATGCAAGTCTCCCCGTAATTTCTAGTGGCTGAAACCATAAATCAGCCCCGAATGGGAAATCGTGTATATTATTTTTATGTCCTGTAGTTTTAAGAAAGTATATGTACCTGGATCCGCGTGCTTGGTGTTGTTAGCGGGTATTAAGATTGCTTAAAGTTTCTGGATAATATACTAATTTCGTATACTTATATGTACTGTTTTCCAGAATAAAGTAATAGTATATTTATTCTTAAAGGTAATGTAATGAGTTGCAGCTCTCAGTTTTAACTGCCTAATTATTTTGGTTTTAATGAAATAAGTAATAAGTGATTAAGATCATCAAGTAGCAGGATAAGTCTCTAGAAGTATTAAAGAAGAAGGAGAATGACCTTGGGAAGAGAAATGAGTAGAAAAGTATACATGTTGATAATCTCATAGTTATGATGAACAGAGAAGTAATATAGGCTGCGCAAGTCCAGAAGATATTAAAATATCATTCGTAGCAAGAAGTACTTATAGTGAAATATAGTGAAATATTATTAACTGCATCCAGGAATTAGGAAATCATGCTCATTCTTGCATTCTTCCGTATGTCTCATGGATAGATGGTTAACGATCAGATACCACTAAAAAAGTAGAGGAGAGTATTTCATCTGTATATTCACTCTTAGGATAAGTTTGACGACTCGAATTATCAGGAATGATAAGATAGTTTTAGGTGGTTTCGGCTTCGAGGTTTTAGGATTCGTCTTAGAGCATGCTCTGAAAGCCGTACTAGCGATACAGGATGAGAAGTTGGGTGAGAGTCGCGCAGGGATTGAATCCTGTAAGAGGAAGGTTGTGGGAGTTGTTGAGAAGGGTCTTAGAACCTACGAGGTGAGAGTCTATTATAGGGTGCAAATAGTTTGAGGAGATATCAGAATGATACTTCTCTTTTTTAGTTTTGCGAATATAGGTGTGGGTGGGGTGACTATGTCGGTTGGCTTCTCAGCTTACTGAGGGGAAACGTGTAGACAGTATGAGATAGTAAGAAGGAATACTAGTTGAACTGTAGGGCGAGTCGAGCGACGTACTCCCTCTAAAAGTTGGCGTGGGGAAGAGAATTCGGTTCGATCCCGCTGGCACTCGTATGACACCGTTCCTTATGCGTACGTGTTCAATTTTGGTGTGGAAGATTTATCATGTTAGGATTTCGCCGACGATGTGAGCGCTCCATTGTGTACCTAATTCAAAGTGTATATTGCTCGATTCAGGCCAAGGGCAGTAGACGTACCGTGGAAGAAGTAGGATGGGGTAGGTAGGTGAAATGCCAAGAGATCGGATCCAGGGCTTGAGTTTAGAGGAGAAATAGGGGGCCGAAAGGATTGATTTTTCAGTCGGCGATGAAATTTGTAGATCTAATGCTAGTATCATGCATGAAGTCGAAGTGATAGAGTTAAAGAGCATGATTGTACAGAGAGTGTTGGTTTAGAGTGAGGTCGTGTTTTATGGGCCATGAGGGCGCCAGAATTCGAATTTTGTTCGGTGAGGAGAGTACCATTAGAGAGTGAGGTTGATTATGTTATTAATAGTTATATATTATGGGATATTTAGTGCTGATTTATTATGTGTGGTTTAGTAGGGGTTGTATAGTATTTTATAAGGGATGGTTTAGTGGTGGTTGGTTTATAAGTAGTATGGATTTTATATTAGGTGTGTAGGTAGTTGTGGGTGAGGTAGTGAGTATATGTTTGTGGTGGATGGTAGTGATGTATTGTATGTAGTAGTTTAGGTTAGTGTTAGGTGATGGGTGTAGGTTGTATTGTTTATTATAGGTGGTAGTTGTTGTGTATGTTTATTTTTGTTATTTATTTTTGAGTCAGTGTGAGGCAGGAAGGGCTGCGCAGCGCGTGGTGACTGACACAGAGAAAGCGGGGTTGTTCCATATTTGGATCTGAAATAAGTCATGGTGCGATCCATGGTATGTGGTCCGTCTTGGTGCGATTGTGATAGTTATGTGCCTTTCAGTGGTCAAGGAGAAGAGTTGTGTGTGTTATGAGGAATGAAATGTGTTCAGTCAGTCATAAAATGAGATTATGTAAGAAGGATAGAATAAAATTAGTACCTTTGTATTTATTAATAGGGTTTGCTTATATGATTGAGCATAAAAAGATCAAGATGGTGTATAAAGGGAAATATTTCACTCGTTAGAAGGTGGATACATGCGTAACTATATGGATTATCTGGCTAAGGAATGGGAAAGTGCAGATTCTGTGGTGACATTGAGAATGGGATAGGATTTCTTGTTTCGGAGAGTTATGTGTCTGTGGTGGGAGTGTGGATCGCTTGGTGTTTGTTTGTGTGTTAGAGAGTAGGAGTAGAAGTGACGATCGGGGGCTAATGAGGTCCAAGTCTGATGGTTAGCATATTGCAGGTGAAATAAATGGTGCGAGAACGATTTGATTGGGGGTGTTGTGTTGTGTCTTAACTGGCGATAAAAGTTGCAAATGGGAAGGGTGAGGTTTCGTGGAGCTCGAATAGGTTGATTGACTGGTTGTGAGTTGATGTATTGGGTGGTGTGCTGTAATATTTGGTGAGTGCGTGCAGTAGTGTATCACTTCAGTGTATAGTTCGCTTGTCGTGGTGGGAGGAAGACACTGGTCACCGTGAGTGTGGATGGCTTTATAGGGGTTTCTAGTAGTTTCGGCGGTTCTGCTTCGCTGGGAGGTCAAGTTGCGTGCCTAGGTCGCTGACTTGTCTCTCATTTGAATGGATGTGAAAACCTTTTTCGTAGTAGTCAGGGATGTATTGTATATTTGTCTGGTTGTGTGAGTTAGCGTCTGTGTGTCAATGGCTTGTCCGGGAGAATGCTCCGTCTCGTGGGGTCAGGCTGGATTTCATTGCTATGTTACCCCGGCCTACATGAGAGGGGTCCCCGAACATAAGAGATGAATTTTGGGTTTCTTACGGGATATGGTAGCAGGCCGAGATGATCTAGTGTTTGTTGTATGTTTCATGCGTAATACCTAGTTTGGTGTTTGTTTTTGTAGAAAAGTGGTTGTGTTGGGGTTTTAAGTGCGCATGATTTTGTAGGGCCGGTCGCTGAGCGAATCTGAAGTAAATGATATTCATAAGGATTGATGCTTGGTTAGGTGATTAGAATTTAGGATGTGAAAGGGGCATATTCATGTTATTAGCCTCATTTTAGTTCTGCGTTAAGGGTAATATGCGGTGAATGCCATGGGAGGGGGAGGGTGAAGTGAAGAGGTTATTGGGTCAGTGAAAGACTGAAATGCGCTCACACACTTAAGTTGCCGTTGAGTTTAGAGAGAGCCGTCAGTAAACACTGGGAGTAAATCTTCAGTCATGGGACTTTGTGCGGATATGAGTTATCAGGCAGAGTGTATGTGCGTTGGTTACAGGCAGGTCCGGACGTGGTCTGTAGATTTGGAAGAGAGTCGAGAGCCAAGCAATGTATGATGGTGGAAGCGCGGGGAATTTGCCAATGGTTGTAGAGGGTTGCTCCTTCGTGCGTGTTTAAGGAGGAAAGTGCAGCACCTTTTGTGGCATAAGGATGGTTCAGGAAAGATTTAGATGTTATAACCGGTGTTGGGTTGTGGTGGTTTGGCTTTGCAAATGGCTACGAGTTAATTGGGGATTCTTGAGGTCTATCTTTCTGGCAGAAGATTCTGTGTAGGTCGAGTGCGAGACGTATTTCGGGTGTTTGGAAACGAAGATAGCGTTGTTAACACACTTGTATGTGGTATTCTGCTTCGAAGATAGAGTGGCATCGAGTATTGGGCTTCTATAACTTCAAGGGCTCATTCCGGCAGTGACGGTTATCAGTGGTATGAGGCTCCAGTGAGAGTTTGGTCGGTGATCGCCCTATTATGTGGATGAGTCGTAATAGTGTAGGTAGTGGGGTTGGTGTGATGGTCGTTGGTGCCAGTACACTGCACAAGCGATTAGTGGGCTCCAGTTTCGATGCGTGTGGGGAGGTTATGGGTGTCGGATGTTAGAGGCGTAATAGTGAGGCGTTTGTCGAGCGGAGCGCACTCGATGATGCTGTATTATGGCGAGATGACGTAATAGGTCAAGCGGCTTCCTACGGATGACAAGTTTTGTTCAGGTGTGTTTAAAGTTATGTTGTTGCACTATGTTGGTTGAAGTGGTCATGTCTTAGATATGAGTTCCTTGAAAATTTGACGCTTGTTGAAGTAACGGAGGTAATGGAGTAGCGAATCCCGTTTTAGAAGATTTAGGTTCCGCTAAAGTTGATAGGTGCGAAAATGACTTTGCCGTATTCTCTTTTTTCTTTAGAAAAGCCAGCTTGTCTGAAAGGTGTTGTTGGTGTGTGGATCGATAAAATGGGAAAGCTCATTGGGGTAGTTGACCTGGTTGTCGATTTGGTGAATATATATTTTGTCGGATATAGGTCTTAAGTTTCTGTGAGTTTTGTCCGTTTGTTAGATAAGAAGGTGGCTACCTGGCACTCGGGCTATGTAGTATATGCAAGGTCATCAACCATAGAGAGAAACTTGACAGTGGTGTTCGCTGGGATAGGAATATAGCTGGAGTATTCATGTAATATCGCGTGAGAGCTAAGTAGGTAGTATGCATTCTTAATTAATGTTCTTACCTGTGCGGGAGACGCCTTCATTTTGAGTATTATAGCTGGTTGGCGTGGCATGGCAGGTAATGTGTGAAGAGCACAGAAGGCCTGTGCAGATGATGAGCGATGTCGCTGACAGAGTAGGCTTATTGTGTCTATGTGTGGTATAAAGATTGGTGTGATTGTGCCTGTGAAACCATGTGTGCTGGAATGGTTCTTTGTAATGGAGAATCCCAGTTTCCAAGTTGTGTCGTAAGCTTTTTCAAGGTCAAGAAATAGACACCAAAGGAACGCATTCACAGTTTGAGAAGGCTTCCCCGTCTGTTGATGGTCATGGTCTAGTTTTTACCACCCGGGTGACCTGGTCTAGTTTGGGGAACGATTGGTTGTGTTTGCAGGATAATGGTCCAATTGGAAGTTTGAGAAAAGACTTGAATGGCTGCTCCAGAACAGGAGTAAGCGGCCAGGATAAACACTATGGTTGTTCCGATCTTATATTGAGCGCATGTCGACAGTCAGTTGTGTGTAAATGGGTTGGTGTTCTCTTGTTGTGTTGTCTTCTCTCTGGTGCGCGTGCTGGTCGGAGTGTGTGTGCTATGAGTGTTGGGATTTTAGGTGTGAATTCAAGATAGAGCTGTAGTCCAAACAGGAATGGAAAAGAAGATTCTATCCAGATTCTGTTATTAATGATCCGTCAAAAAATTGCTGATGCGAGGTGATGGGATATGGCATGAAGTTGGTGCGATGGATGGTTGTATTTCTGTGAAGTCGGTCTGGGATCCAAGCGCGATTGCGTGGTGTGTTGCTAGGTGTGGCGGCGCATTTTGGCAGTTCTGATACTCTGCAAGTGTGAAAAGCCGGTTGTAGTATGTATCTTCCCTCCTCGCGCGCTGTTGAAAAGTCTGGCAGTGCTGTATCAGTTCTCTCTTTTTGAAAATCTTCAGTGTAGCGTAAAAGACTTCGAGTGGCTGGTCAAAGCTTTAACCTACGCATCCACTATCAGCGCAGCAGGAGCCGGAGATCGTTATCAGTTATATCATTGGGTGCGCGCGATTGAGACGGATGGACTTGTGTTGGTTGAGTGTGAGTGTTGGAGGCGTGACGAGAGTTTGTTTGTGGTAATGTTCGGGGGTTGTTTTCCGTAATGCACTAGAAGGGAGGGGGTGAGGGTTTGTGTGGTGAGTTGACGAGGGTTCTTGAGTGGAGTGGTCGCTTGACTATTGTGTTGGTTCGTGAATATTAGGATTTGTTGGGCTGGGGCGGTGTTGTGGCGATTGAATTCGCCGAGATCTTCGCTGCGGCTTGAGTTAAAGAAATGATATGCGATGGTTGTTTGGGGTGAGGTTTATGGGGTTGTGTCGCCTCTGGTGTGTATTGCCGTGCGATAGTAGTTTCTTCTCTGGTTGCCTTGTGCCACGTCTGGACCACAAGGGGTTTGCGACTGCCTGCCAGAGGGAGATTGCGGAATGGCAAAGGCTGTGTCGCGGCTCTGTGGTCTCGTGTAGCAATGAGGGATGTTATGTGGGGTGTGGCCTGGAGTAGTATATTCGAAAGGCATCATCACAGGTCGGAAGGAGGGTTTTCCTCAGGAGTGGCGCGTTCATCGTTGCTACCAAGCTGCAAGGTAATTTGTCAGGTTATGGTTGTGTGGGGGGATATTGAGTGTATGTGAGTGTTTAATTGATTGGGTGTTGAGTTGGGTTGGTGAGGTGTGATATTGGTTATGTGTGGTTATATTGGTAAGTTGGTGGGTTGGTAGTTGTTTTTGTTTATGGGGTTTATTGGTGTTGGGTGTGTGTTGTAGTTTTTATTAATTGGATTAGTATTATTGTTGAGTTGTTTTAGTATTTTAGTAGTAGTGTGTATATTGATTGATTAGTTGTTATATTTAGGTGGGTATGAGTGGTTGTAGTGATAATAGGTGCGTGGGTATTTATGTAAGGTTAGGGGGTGGGCTATTTGTGTATCTGCTGTATGTGTTTTATATATTATATATAGTATATATATATATATATATTATATCTTTCTTTCTTTCTTTATTCTTCCTTTATCCTTCTTCATTCAATGGGAGTATGGTGTCGTGACGAGCATCGGAAAAGAGGAAAGCAGTAGATGTAGAGCATGACATAAGTCAAATAGAAGCCCAGCCTACCTCGCCCCTCAGTACCATTTAATAGCGAGGAACTCATCGCAGTCAGAATCCAACCCTAAAGCTTCACGGGAATGCGATGGACCCTCACTATGGTTTAGGATGCGTCAGTGGTAAGGGTTCATCCCTTCTCCCAGGTGGGCCACAACCATACCCCTCACAATCCCCGCGGATTCAACTCCTGTTAGGTAGGCACACTTTCTTCTCGCCCTTAGCCAATATGCTCTCTTACATTTCTTCTCCTTGAGGAGGATGTCGTCACGACTCAAATCCACTTTCTCTTCGGTCTCCCAGCCGGTCGGTTCTCGTCTTATATTAGCATCTGGTCGGTGGGTGGGATGTGTGTGGTGTTGTTTGTGGTGTGGTTGTTGGTGTGTGGGGTGTGTTTGGTGGTGGCGGCCTTCGCCACTATAGCATGGTTCGTTTAGACGCAAGCCGTCTTATTTGCATTTGCTCATTGTTGGTGTGCTGGTTCGCTCACAAGCTGTCGTGGGGTGGATGACCGATATTATCGTGGTGTTCTGAGCTTATACTGGTCATGTATTTGCTCTGCTCGAGTTTTGACCGGTCATTTCTCTGCACATCACAGCTGATCGGTTCGCTGTGAGTGTGAGGGTTCATAAGGTTCATTGTTTTTACGTGGGTTTTTGTTTCGTGTTTCGTAGCTGTGTACAGTGTCCTCTCTTTAGAGATTGTTTGCTCTCTATTTGGTGGTGTGGTTGTGTTGTGGGTGTGTTGGGTGTCGTCTGAACGAGCGTGGTGAAGTGTGGTGGGAGTGTTATCTTGATGTTAGCCTGCTTAATTCGCTTAGGTGATGACCATGAGTCTCAGCTTAGTTCTATACAATAGGACGACAGGTAGTTCATTATCATAGTTTTCGTGTGTCGCGTTATGTATTAGACTCTTGATTGCGCGTGAGCGGTGCTCTCTATTAGTTACTTGATGTTGCCTCTTTGCTTTTAGGCTTGGAGAACGATTGTTTGATTAGTGTGTGTGCGATTCTCTCGCCGAGGCCTGCACTCTTGTCCTGTTTGTGTGCTCACTTTCGCATGTGTGTGGGTGTGTAAGTTTTCTTAGCTTTGTTGTGTGTTCTCTGCCTTAAGGGTCATTGCTGTTGTGCCTTCCTCTCATCCAACGCATGACCCTAGAATATTTAATACTCAGGACACTTGTTCGCAGCTGCGCCTCACCATTAACATAACTTCACACTGAGGACTGTCCCTCATCACAACCATAACCTCTTATCTACGTTTACTTTCAACCCCTCCTTTTAACACACCCTGCAAAATCTATCTACAACCTCTAAACTCTCTTTTCAGATTCCCACCAGACCAAACTCAGCTATAATAGGTAGGCGCACCCTCCACTCATCTCCATCTCCATCATTCTAACCCAATTTCCTTTCACGCCCACCTTCAATGTCTTTCATAACCCCATCACAAATATAACAAATTGAATAACCAAGGAGACATAACACAACCCTGTCTCACTCCGCTATAATCCTAAACATATCACCAGTTGACACCATTTATTATTCTTACATCACGGCTTCACTAAAATCGTCATACATACTTTTGATTCCAATTCAGAGAAGCCACCACCAACACCATATATTACTAATACCTGCAATAAAGCCTTCCTATTAACTCTATCATACGCCTGTTGCAAATCCATGAAAACTAAATACAATTTAACACCCCTTCTTCTTCTTCCTCATTTTTCTCAATCATTTGTTTAATGTAAAGATTTGATCCACATCCTCTGGCCACTCCTAAACGCACCTTGTTCTTCAACCAATCAGTCCTTTATCACTCGACGCCCTCTTTCGACCAAAATGCCAGCATATAACTCTTCCCTACAAACACTCAATAAACTTATTCGCCTATAATTTCTTCTACAGTTCCCCTTTCTCCCTTACCCTTATACAGGGTACTATTACGCTCTCCTCCATCCCTTGGAACTATACCTCCATAAACGCTTTATTACATACTTCCAAATCCAATCAATCACCATCTCGACTCCGCTCTTGATCATTTCACACGTAATTTCATCTATACCTGCAGATTTAACCATCTTCAACTTTCTCACCTAAGCCATTACCTCTCCTCCTTGACTAATAACCTCATCCAAATACCTATTCCCTTTTGTAACATCAAACCCACACACATTCACTACCCTCATCATCTGTTAATATTGGTGCAGGTTTCGACGGTGTTTCCATTCCACACTCCCCTCACATCCCATTTTCATCACAAGTTACAAAAACACCATCCCTATGCATTATTCTAAGCAGATTCCCCTTAATTCTCATTCTTAACCTTTCGCGCTTCCTTCCATGAAGACCTTTCTATTCCCTTGTCATGCTTCCTCATTCATCCTCCTTCCAAACGTTCATTTACCTATTGTTTTCTCCTACGTATACACCTTTTACTATATTTTTTCCCCTCCTTATATAATTCCAAGCATCTTTCTTTGAAACTTCATCATTTGCCTTTTAGTACATTCAACAACCACGCTTCTTTTTTTACCTTTAACCGCTTTCATCACTCTTCATTCCACCATTCGCTGTTAACCTTCTTACTTCCTACTTTAGGCTATCCACACACTTCCGTTTGCACTACTAAACAATTGCTTCCTTCATTTGCCCCAGATTTGTTCAATATCAACTTGTTCACATTCAAGCCGATTTACTTGCGAGCGCTCTTACATTATTCTTTATCCTTATTCTCTTGCTCTGCTCACTTAACTTCTCACTCTAATTTTACCTACTTCCTTTCGTATCACCTTCCTCTCCATCCAAGCTCCCCACCTACTTAATTTTACATAGAACAACATAATGATTCCGATAATCCATTCCTAAACCTCACTGATGTAACATCCAACACATACTCAACATCTCCTTCTCACCAACACAAAATCAATATACTTTTCACTTCGATACCATCCTCTACTACATCAACTCTAGTATAATTATGGATACTCTGTGTTTAAAGAAGTATTACTTACACACATACTCTCTCTGTCACAAGAATCAATCACCTTCCTACCATTCTCATTTTCCTCCGCCACCCCAAAAACCACCCTGTTAATACCATCCCTTTTTTGATCACCTATCCAATTATTTTCAGGTCCCCCCAAAACTATCAATCTGAAGCTACTACTCACCCCATCCAGAAATCAATTCAGAATTATCCCAAAAAATCGTACTCTCTTCAACCTTTCCCTCAGATGGACCATATAACGTTTTACAACACACAATACCGTTGACCTTTTCAAACTTAAATTTAAAAATATTATAATTCTAGGACTCACACACACAAAGTCCACCATAGCTTTGTCCCAACAGGTATTTCAAAATTGCAACTCTTCTCTCCCCCCTCTTTCATTCTCTTCCACACCAGCACGCACACATTTCACACCACCCCACTAAATTTCACCTTTTCCTTTCATCTTTGTTCAGTCACAAGCGGAGCAAATCTAAATTTGCCCCTTTCTCTAATACATCCACAACCTCTCTCCTCTTCTCTCAACATTTATTCTCTGACATTCCATTACCCATACGATTCATACAGTTTCCGCTCGAAATTAAAGGTCGTTTACGGCGATCACGAACCATCTCCGAAGCATGCATCAGCATTCCTAGCAAGAGATAGGTGGTAGTGGGCAGCCAACCCAACTACCACCGCCCCTTAGTCGATTTCTACGACACGCAGGACATACGATGTGGGCAATTCTTTCTCCCCCGCACACAGGGATATGAGTAGTAGGGATGTCTGTAAGGTGTTATCTAGAAGTGGGGTGTGGGTACTTTAAGTATTGTATATGATATGTGGATAATGGTGGTTAGTAATATGTTGCCTGGAGGATGAGTGGGTAAAGAATATGAACGCAAAAGAGAAAGACGCACCATTAAAAATGGGAGGTAATTTCATCGCTTCGAGTATGCGTGTACTCTTTCCCTATTATACTATAATAATATATATATATATATTATTATATATACTATATAATATATATATATATATATATATATATTATATATATATATATATATATATATATATATATATATATATATATATATATATATATAGGGAGAGTATAATCGTACTCGCAGCGATGAAATTACCTCCCATTTTAATGGTTCGACTGTCTCTCTCTTTTGCGTTCAATATAAACAACTCATATCCTACAGACATCTTACATACACCACCTTTTATCCACATATCATATTCATATACTTATATCCACACCCCTCTTCTAGACAACATTTTACAGACATACCTATCCCTTATATCCCTATGTGTGGGGGTGAAAGAATTGATGATGATAATAATAATAATAATAATAATAATAATAATAATAATAATAATAATAATAATAATAATAATAATAATAATAATAATAATAATAATAATAATAATAATAATAATAATAATAATAATAATAATAATAATAATAATAATAATAATAAATTAATAATAATAATAATAATAATAATAATTAGGGATGTACCTATACCAGAAAAGAGGCCTGATTACCGATACTCTCTATTTGTTTTAGGTGTCGATACCAATACCGATACTTTAATTAATATAATAAATACACAGTAATAAGATAGAACATTTATGTACTGCTAGGCAACTCAGGATTTCATTCCCTGTACAACCAATACTTAGTCATTTATTTCATAATTGGTTGTGCCCAAGTATATTTATTTTATAAATTAAAATAGTATCTTTAAGGAATAATAGATGCAAATATAAATATAATATTAATAACTTTTTTATGTTTGTGTTTATTCAAAACTATTCCTATTTCCGATTTCGCAGTAAGTATTAACAAAGCTTACCTACTAGCTTTTATGTTTTAACATGATTACATTTACAAGAAGATTCTTTAACTAGCTATAATATAAAGAATAAAAATAATGAAAGAAGAGACCTCAATTAATCAGCTGAAAAGACAAAATAAAAAATCGCTATTATTCAAACATGACATGATATAATATACTCCTTTAAGATAAAGATAGATATCATTCAATACTCAAATTCAAATATTCTCAAATTGTGATGCAAAGATATGAAGCTTTCACTAGTATCTGGCAAGAGCTCGTTCCTTTTTGGGGTGTTTACATTCCACCTACACGAAAAATACGCTCGCTCTCGACTGCTGAGGGAGGGGCTGATGGTTATTTGCTTGCAAGCACTGATAATAATGGAACCTTGGCCCATTTTCATGCCCCATTCAATGAAGGGTTCTCTCTGTAGGCAGCATGCACCATGTTTTTCGTAAAGCCAATCTTCTCTTTCACAGATTGAAATTTGAATTATCTTTGCTCCTTGATCACTGTCTCTTCAGTTTTTTTCGATGGGTTCTTGTGTGATTTCTTTGAAGGTGAATGATATGCCAATGCAATTTCGGCCATGAACTTTATCAAAGTCCTAACATATCTCAAATCCTCTTCCATCTTCAGTATAGGTTTATTTGCAGAAAATCCACCATCGTCACTATCAGTTGCTGTGGCCAGGGTTGTTGTATCTAAGGCGGCTTCCACTCTGCGAATCTTTTTGTCACGCGAGCAGCTCCTCGGTTATGCTATTAAATGCATTTAGAAGTGGTTTACCGTCGGAGATGCCCATTCTTGTGGGTTTTCAGGTAGCTTAATGATTTCCATATGAGAACCTTTTTATTTTTCTTTTTTTATTTTTTACAGTTGTCACGCCGGCGCAGCAGGCAGAAACCCCATCAAGGAAGGGGTGTTGAAGCGCTCAAAAAACTTCCTAGTAACGCAAACTTACGCCGATGACTGACGCAGGCTTTAAAGTGAGGGAGATTAAATGAGTAGGGAACAGAAGATGGAATGAGAAGTTCCACAGAGACAGAGGTTGGCGAGGAGAAGGAAGCACCGGCGCGAACTAGGTTGGAGTTTACTGAATATCACACAAAACTCAGCTGGCCGAACAGAAGGCAAGCCCATTGTGCATTACGAGGACGTCGTAAAGTTGGTGTGGAACGCGAGTGGAAAAGTTACCTCGAGCACGTTGCGCTACGGTACTAGTAGAAAAGAGATACAAGCACCATCAGGGTCAGAAGTGAACTAAGAAAGAGTACAGAAGCAGTTTATAGCACTTTTTCGCCTTAACTTGACCCGTATCCAAAAGCCCGGTTGAAACCGAGCCCCCCCCCCCAGATATGAGATGAGTACTCCATAAAAAGCGGATGAGGCCCTTTGTATAGCTGGAGTAACTGAGAGAGAGGGAAGAAAAGTCTCGCAAAGTCTAAACAGAACTTCCTGTTCTTTGAAGCCGCCCTAGCAACCGTTGTGATGTGAGGTTTCCAAGACATTTTTTTGTTTATGTTAAGGCCAAGGATGTTTATATTGTCAACAGGATGTGACGAGAGAACCGTCAAAAGACGATAGGAAAGTTAGGTGTCTTGGAAGGAGATTTGTAGAAGTGGGTTTTTAAAGAGATTAAATTTTCACCCAAGGTTGGAGACGAGCCGCCACCCGGAAGATTCTATGTCCAGATGTCAGCAAGAATGAGGAATCCGGGAAAGAATTGAAGAACGGAGAGGAATCCTAGAAAGTAAAAGAGGGAGCAGAATTGAAATGAGTTGAAGAATGAAGGATCGAGTTATCAGCATATGAGTGGATAGAGTTAGATGTGATGGTGAGAAGTCAATTATGAAAGTAGATAGAAGTAGGAGGATAATGACAAGAACTCTGAGGACACCACTATGACGAAGAAAGAGAGAGAGCGATTTGCAAGAAAGCTAGACATAAGAGTAAGCAAAGAAAAGAAGACCCAAAGAAGGGGAGCTTGAGAGCAGTGCGCGTGTCATATCTCGGTCAAATGCTTTGGGATATTGTTCGAAGCGCCACCACGCAGAGTCTCCTCGTAGTTCGCTAAGAGCGGAAAATCCATAAAGTCTGTTTAAATAAGGAAAGTAATTCGCCAGTACAACCTCGAGCGGCGAAAGCCGTACTGGCGAACTGCGGAAAGAAGGGATTATGAGATTCCCATGTCTTAAGAAGTCGAGTTGAGAAGTTTTTCGAAAGATCTTAGATGGAGATCAAGTTAGAGGCTATAGGGCGATATGTTAGAAGGATCAGAGCGCTTCCTTTTTTCGGAATAGGTTGGACATAAATGCGCGCTTTCCAGACACTGAGGGAAAGTGCTAGGATTGAGGCATGAATATAGTTGAATGAGGGGCGGGGATAGCACGGGAGCACATCCCTAAAAACTCGTTTAGGAATGCATCTCGCGGTCATCCGGCCTTCTCTAAACGTTCATTAAGATTTTTCATGGGAGCCCATGCCATCCGATCGACTTGTAATCACGATAGGTAAGTTGCATAGGACGACCTTGAAGAGGAGAAGGAGTGGAAGAAAGGAATGACAGGAATCGTCCGGGTTTGAAGGTGTTAGAGGAAACTAGGAGGGCCCAGAAGAGATGTGGCTTTTTCAGTTGGAGTATTAGCAACAGAACCATCAGAGTGAATAAGAGGTGGAAAAAATGATTTACAGAACTTGTTAGAAATGTTTTTGGCAAGAGACCAAAAAGATTTGTCAGTAGAGAATCCAAGGAGTTGAAGCGGCACTTTCGTTTTACTGAGAATCCGCTTTGTGTCGTTGAAGAGGTACCCTGCTACGGATTTCAGGCTGAATGAAAATTAAGCAAGGAGTGGAGTAGGAAGAACCAGAATGTTTTCCACACGCCTGATACGCACTGTCTTTGTATCGCTGATGGCCAGAGAACAGCATGATCGGAACCATGGATTTTGAGGAGAAAAAGATTTAGTAGAAGAAGGAATGAACCTGCTCATCCCATCAACGAATACAGCTCTCACTTTATCGGCAGAAGCTGAAGCGTCTTCAGTCAAATCAGTTACTCCAATTATAGTTAGCGTAGAAGCAATGCAATGCCCCCAATCGGCGCCGCGATCAAAGTGGCCAGGATGGAGCTGTTGAAGAAAAAGTATTAAAATTAGAGATATAAGTTGTGGTTAGATTTACCGATAGGAGCGAAGTTGGTGTATTTAATGTTGTATTTAGTGGTGAAACATAGGTCAAGTGTGTTCAAGAATTGGTTGGGACGATCCAGAATGTGTGTAGGTTCTTTAATTAGTTGCTCCAGAATCGTGATAAATGACTGATGATTCGGCTTTCCTCGCCACCTTAAATCAGTCCTGAGAGGAACCATCCATTCAGTTTTGTGGTACGTTAAATCCCTAAATAGAGGACAGTCATATTTTGGAGTTGAAGAAGATATTACAGTTTCATGAGAAGTAGTAAAGGTAATCAGAAAAAAGGCAATGTAAATCTGTTCGTTATCGAACAGTAAGCGAAAGCACAAGATTAATTGTAGTGAGAAGGAGAGAATATTTTAAGGGGCCACAGAACAGGTCGAAGTTAGGAGATTCGACATTCTTGGAGAGACGTGTTATAGGGTTTTATGTTTGAACAGTAGCACATACTCCATTCCTTCAGGCGGAAATTATAAAATGTTATAGTTGGATATAATGAAAGCGAGTTTAATAGTGATAATTCTTTAGCTTCGTGGGTCTGCAGACAAGAGCAAAAAAGTAAGGTTAGAAGTTTAGAGTGAAGGTTTTCCCCACGATGCAGAGTTAGAGTGCAAGCCACTGATGTTGGTAAAGTTTCAATAGAAAAGTCGCGCCCTATGCAATCTTGCCCTATCTACACCGCGACACACAATCATAAAAAAAAATAAAAACGAATAGAACAAAAACACAAACAAACAGAAACGAACAGACAAAAACCAAAGGAGAAAAGATGAGGAAAAATTAATTCGTTACGGCCAAAACCGTAAAGTTTTAAAACGCTTAAAAACCCTATTTTACTAGTAAATATCTCTAAAAATTATGAATAATCAGAATAGTTTAAGAAAACACTCAACGAAAATTGGCGTACAGAAGAACAAAAAAATTACTTGATTTGACAAACTGAAAAAAAATGGAAGCCTAAATCTGTTACATTATAGACTTTGAGCTATCCAAATAGGTATGGTAATGACGCCTAAAGCCCATTGGAAAATGCTAATAAATCTAAGTAAAAGAGTCCGAGGAAGAAAGAAGAAAGAAAAAAAACCGTAGGTACTGATCTAGTATATTATTTCGAGAAGACAAGATTATTTATAAGACTAGTCTCTTTCTCATAGTTTTTTCGATCCCAGAAAGGTAAGAGTTTCGGCCATTATGTAACCAATACCGATACGTACCCGCCAAAGAACAGTGGCCGATACTGCCGATAGGCCGATACTATCGGTACATCCCTAATAATAATAATAATAATAATAATAATAATAATAATAATAATAATAAATTTTCAATTTCAATTAAAAAAAGAAAAATTACATTAAATTTAATATAAAGTTATAAGATACATGCTATTAAATTTAAGTATGTATTGCAATATATAATTTTTAATGTTTGGAAAGTGTGTTAATATACCAGTGACTTCATGGGTCTTGTCCACTTTCTGTAGCGTTTTAAGGAGGAGGAGTGGTCGTTTCGGAATCCTTTTTCTTATCACATTGATAAATAATAAGTAATAAATAATATAATAATAATAATAATAATAATAATAATAATAATAATAATAATAATAATAATAATAATAATAATAATAATAATAATAATAATATAATAATATAATAATAAAAATAAAAAACCGTGTTACCCTCTGAGAAGGGGATAAAGCACGTTAAAAATGAAGGATTTTTTTTTTTTTTTTTTTATAATAATTCTTTCGTTAGATTCCTTTCTTTATCCTGCCATCATTTCCCAAATGTTGGCTCCAATGAGTAGATAACATGAACGGAAAATAGAATAGTTGAATAGTTAAGCAGAAGAGCATGGCCATCCCCTTAAAGGATAGCCCA
>JABUQX010063390.1:0-33326 GCA_015478945.1 Trachelipus rathkii
CCGTATACCACCCCACCCGTCAGCAAAATTTAGTCAAAAAAATTTTGGGTGGTGCAGTGGCTTAACTTGAAATTTTTGGCATCCTTTCAAACTTCGGGAGAGTACGTTTCAGACCGAGACGAGCCTACTGGTAGTCTCTCCTGGAGATTTTTTTTCGAAAAACCAACTTTTTTTTTTTGGTGCAGCGGCTTAACGAAAAATCGAAAAAATTCTAAGTCCCCCGACCAAAATTTCGACCAAACCAGACTTCGGGAGAGCACGTTTCAGACCCAGACGAGTACGTGGGTAAGCTCGTTGCGAGACATTTTTAAAAATTCTCCTTAGTAATATAAAATTTTTCCGAAAATTCCAAATATGATGTGTGGGGCTATGGTGGCTATTTGAAATAATCGCAAAAAATTCTAAGGTTCCCGACCTTTAAAATTCCTCGGCGACCAAACCAGATTCGGGAGATGCACGTTTCCTCAGTGAACCCGGACGAGAAACCACGTGGACAGTCTCTGTTCGAGACATCTTGCTAGAGTATCCCTATCCCTATCCATTTTTTTTTCGGAACAAAATTTTTTCCCCTAAGTCCCCACGTATATACTCGGTGACAGAACTCGAGAAAATTCTAAAGTTTCCCCGTGAACCAAAATTTTCAGACTCACAAACCAATACTTCGGAAGAGAATCCGCGAAATTTCAGACCCAGACGAGTACGTGGGGTACGGTCGTTGCAGATTATAATTTAATATTCCCTATAAAAATTTTACATAACCAATATAACCCATCGATGAGGTCGTTATCAAAGTTTCGAAAAATTCTCAAAAATTTTTCAAGAGGGGTCACCTTTCTGACAAATTTGTGTACCGAACGTTCTAAGATTCTACAACTCGGGAGAGAACGTTTCACTCATCCTTGAACGAGACGGGAATACGGGAAACCACTAACCCGCTATTACGCGAGAGTCAAAGCTTTCCTATCATCGCCTAGCCACAGTTTTTTCGGGAACCGAGACCGACAAAATCATTTTTCAAAAAGCTCCAGCATCTGTTCAACATCGGGGAGTGAAATTTCTCATTGATACATCTGGGCGGTCCCTATGTTAGTCCCATTATATGTTTCGATCGTCACCGAGAAGATAACTTTCCTTCCTTACCTATCTATAATACTCAGTGTTTATTCCACGGGAAAATCTCGGACGACAGCGAACTGTCCTTTATATCCTTCCCTAGCCGGGACCTTTACAGGGTAGTGAAAGATCTGTGATATTTAAATTCATGTAAGCAATACTATAACGGCCGCTCAGAGAATTTTTCCAAACGTCGGATTTTGGACTTGAGGAGGGGATATTTCTTCTTACAGTGGGCAGCCATAAGTGAGTCGCCTTGGTTCGAGCGGCGGCCGAAGAAATAACCTTCCCAATATACGAGCTCTTTCTAATCACGGAAATCTAAATGCGGCAGCGAAATAAACTCACTCGTCTTTACTTCAGCAAGGCCTCTCTCCGCCGTATCTTAGAGTCCAAAGAGGAGCTTCCTTCTATCGGCGAACAACGCGGCACTGAGATTTTCGACTATTAAGCTGAATTTTGTTTGACAAATGAGGGGTGGAATGTTCTTTCCACCAGTAGGGCGGCCATAATGAATCATATCCCGTTGGGTTCGAATACGAAGCGAGCCGTTCTAAGAAATATCACCGTTCCCCAAAATCACTCGAGGATTTTCACGGAAAATGCCTCTGTCGTCGAGGCGATAACTTACTTTCCAATACCGCTACGGACTAACAGGAGTCGGAAGAGGAGTTTCTCAGAGCAACAAAAACAGCGTCGAGCATGATTTCTAAGAATAAGTCGGATTTAATGGATCATGTAGTTGGGGGTATATCTTTCTATTACCTGTAAGATAAGAGCGGTACATATGAACGCCTTTAGTCGAGCGGGCCGAGAAATACTTTCACAAATCCAGCTTTTCAACCTAGGGAAAATATCTCTGAGCGCAGCGGATAAAACTCCTCTCCTGTCCCAGGCCCTCACCGCCGGACCTTAGAGTCCAAAGAGGAGCTTTCTCGGGCAACAACGCGCGAGCGCGAGATTTTCCAAAGTCAGATTTTGGACTGAGGGGGGATATTTCTGTTAACGTGGGCGGCCATATGATCGCTCCCTGATCGATGCAGGCGGCCCGATAGAAAGTACCCCTTCCTAAAATCCATGTATTTCAACGGGAAATCTCGGCCAACAGTCGAACACCTCCTTTTCCTTCGCGCGGTGACTTCAGGGTCGAAAGAGAAGTTTCTCAGGCAACAACGCGCGAGATTTTTCCAAAGTCGGATTTTGGCCCGAGAGGGATATCTCTTACCGTGGGCGGCCATATAATCGCCCTTGTCGAGCGCGGCTCGAAGAAATGTCCTATCTCACGATTCCAGGTTTATTCAACGGAATAAATCTTCGCGAATAACGAAACTGCTATCCTTTCCTTCCCGCCGGACTCAGTGGGTCGAAAGAGGAGTATAATTCTCATATTGCAGACATTGCGTTAAGGAGTTTCCCAAAGTTCGGATATTCAAAAAATCGTAATTTTCCGCTAAGTCAGCCCTGAGTATATTGCGTTTTCTAACAGGGAATTCAAACAGCCAACGCTTGGACTTTAGACGAATTTTTTCAATTTCGAATCCCAAAGCCCGGACCGTGGGGGCAAACTTCTTGCCCGTGGGCGGCACTATGATCGCCCTTGTCGAGCGCGGGCCGGAAAGGAATGCCCTCTATATATACCCAATCCGGCTACTCAAACTGGGAAGATCCTCAGCGCAGAAGCGAAACCTCCTTTCCTCGCTCTGGGACCTCAGGGTCCGGAAAGAGGTATATTTCCTGTCAGGCACCCACACCGCGCGCGAGTAGATTTGTCCAAAGAGTTTCGGATTTTTGGACTGAGGGGGGGATAAAAGTCTACTATACCTAAATCTGTGGAATCGGCACATACTTGTCGAACCAGCTTCCCGTTCGTATGCGGACGGAATGGCCACTTAATAGAATAAAATGTCCTTTCCCCGAGATACAGGATATTCACGGAACAATCACAGCGCCGACGAAACCTCCTTCCTTCGCTCGCCGGGACTGTGCACAGGGTCCGAAGAGAGAGATTATCTCTATGCAACAAGCATTTCCCGCGCGGAATTTTCCGAACAGTCGGTATTCGAATGAGAATTCGTTTTTTTCTCGCTTAAGAAGTAATCACCACCCTGTAAAGCTATGCAAATCTCAGGGAATCCAAGCAGCACGGTCTGTGCAAAGGTATTTTAGAACGGAGAAATGATGTTAATCAATTTCGCGAATCACCTCAAAACCTCGCAGCCCGATGGGAGACGGAAACCCTCGAGCCGTCGGTGGGCGGCTCCTTAATGATCGCCCTTGTCACGACGGACACGAGCCACGAGTATAATAGCTCACTTCACCAATATCTACCGGCTCTCACGGAAATCTTCCGCGGGCAGACGAACACCTCACTTATCCTTCCCTGCCGGGACCAATGGTCCGGTGACGAGAGACGGATTTTTCCATATCCAGGACGAGACAATTCTGAGAGCGCGAGATATGCCGTTCACCCCATAGTCCAGGATTTTGAAGACGTGAGGGAGGGCAATATATCAATCCTCACCGGCGTTTTTGGCATCGATATTTTAATCCTAATTAAAAATAATTGATTCGCTAAATAATTATATATCTCATTTTTATAGTATCGAGTCGCGGTCCTATTATATATATAGAGAAATTAGTATACCTTTCCCCGAATCTACAGGTTTTTATCAAACGGTAAAAATTAGTACTATTACTATAGTACTGAGTCATAGTATACGAAACTACTTACTATACTACTTTATATTATTTATATATATTCATATTCCGTTATACTATTACTAACTATAGTACCGGGTGAACCAGGGTCGATAAATAGAGTAAAGTAGATTATTATCTTATATTCATCTTTAGCAATCAATATATATAATATTACGCGGTAGGATTTTATAATCCCATAAGTCGGATTTACTAGAAATTAAATATACTATATAGTTAATTTTCAACTGATCTAAATATATAGTATATCCATAAATATCTATATATATATATACTATATATAATTATGACTAAGCCCAGCTATCGCCAGATATGAGCCTTCTAGGTTGAATTTCATGGACTTTCCAAGTTCCTCGATGGAATTTCAAAAATAATAGAAATTTCTAAAACCAGGGTAAAGAAGGACCGTACAGCGCCCTCTCACCAGATACCCAGATCAGTAGCTGGACTTTAGCGAAAGTCTCCTTCATTCTCTCATTTCGATCAGGACACCATCAAACTTCCGGATACCAACGAAGCGAAAGAAACGATCAGGAAGGGCGTCGCAATCGCCCCGACTCTCATTCTCAATTCTTCTATATGCCATTCGCCCTTGATATAGCGGTACGGTCCAGTCATCTACAGGATCGCAATAAACCTTAAATACATTTTATAGAATATATTGTCCGAAGCCGCTAGATTTGAAGGAGAGATTGAATTTTTTTAGTTTACAAGAGCGGAACCCGCGTTCATATAACTCGCCATTGCCGAGGAAACTGCATTTCGCCATTGGAGGTAAAAGCATCAGCTTAATTTCGAGAACGGGGAAAGATTTGCATAAAGGGCTATTTAATTTTGCTAAAAACGTATCCGCTTCACGTATGTGAAACATATTATAAAAATAACTATCGTGATTTCCCGCGATCGGAAAATCTACGCAAGAGAATTCTGTCTTATATTCGTTATTCGCATTGAACGCGTGTAATCGAGTAGGAAATTCGCAAAGCGAAAATAAAAGTAGGAAAGGAATAATGAATATCATTAAATTATTAATATTTAGTTGTATTGTATGTATGTATTAATAAAGGAGTTTTTTGAAAAAATGTATTTTATTCAATTAAAATTTTATAATTTTTAATTTTTATTTATTTAATTATTAAATTTCTCACACCAAAATTCTCAAAAAGCGGTTTAATAAACAAAAACATTTGTTTGATCGCACGCACGGATTCTTAGTTTTTATATAAAAAATAAATGCCTTTAAAACATTTAACAAATTTCAATTTTTTAAAATAAAGACGATATAGATAAGCGAGGATTAATATCATTTTCACTTTTTAAAATAATAGAGTTTTTTGCATATTATCTTATAGTTTATCTACGATGTCGAAACACCCACTATAATCTAAAGTTGTATTTTTGTTCTATTTTGCAGGTAGATCTCTGACATTACTTCAATGCGGCGCGTTTCCGTGATATAGTCGGGATATTTGGAACGAGGGGGGATACTTTCTCTGACCTTTCAATGGATTTCCTTACGAACTTGGGCGCCGCCAGTTGATTCGCCCTTGTTCTGAGCGCACCGAGCATACCCCGATTGTAATAAATGCCTATTTCACCCCTTTCAGACCATATAACGCAGGTTTTTTATCCTATAAGATGGCGTAAAGACGTTGTAAGCAGTATAAAATTTCAAAGTACAGCTCAAGTATCCAGTTTCCAATACGCGCAGGTGTAGTGAACGAAGACTCACCGAAAGTAAACCTATTACTTGACGGAAAATTAAGCTCCTCCCAAGCTCATTCCGGTAACTCAGAAAGTCGAAGAGGAGATTTCTCTTGCAACATTCGCAAGACACATCGCTTGCCAAGTGTATAAATGATATAGAAAATTCAGTCAGACAGTCCGGATTCGAAATTTAAGAGTATTTTGCGATATTCATACGATTTTAGTACTTATCGTTTATTCTACCGTTATTTTTTAACGAGGGATATGCCGCGGAGTTTTTTCAGAAATCAAAAATTCCGTAAATTTAAATTTAGCGTTGAGACATTTTAAATAAATTTGAGTGGATATAAAGTACAGAAAAAAGCAGTAAAAATAGGGGCATAACTTACCAGGAGGCGAGAAGAGATAAATCATCAGAATGATAAATGTGTCGTTGTAATTTGGACTCAGAGATCTTGGAAATTGGGACTAAACATAATGCACGGCCCGTGGACTTAGGTACAATTTATGGAAACACAATTTTTACGTCATATTTTCTGAATCACGGCCCAATCAACCGTCATCGGATGCATGAGACCGGGAGGTGGGGGGGTAACGTAAACAAGACTTCCTGGCCCGGTGGGCGGGCCATTACTCATTAAATCAGATGATTGAATCGCCCAGCAGCGATTATTTATGGGCTCGGGTGGTTTCATGCGAGCAAGGTCTCTGGGATTAATAAGCGAAGAAATTCTTTAAACTTAAGAAAATTTAGTGGCTAGATTAGATTAATATATTCAATATATTACAGTAGGAATATGGAAGATAGGGGGCTACTATAAAAATGTAAATTCTATGTATAATATATATCGTTATATATATCATTATATATAATATCTTAAAGATATTATAGTAACGTAAATAACATTTTACCTATCTAATCACTATATTTATAACAGGTTGATCAAATATTAATGCTTTATATCAAGGAATATTTCAAAATTATAATCATAATAATATATAAGCTATATAATTAACGGTATAGTATGGATTAGTCTAGTGAGATTGTTGTAGTGAGGGTATATAGAGGATGAGTAGTAAAATGCTCTAATTATATATATAATATTATATATATTATGATAATAATGATATAAAATAAAATTACTTGCAATATAATAATAGCAGAAATATACAAATTAATTTAATGAAATTTTGACTATAATGATGATTACTTATTAGCAAAAGTGTTTTGTGAGGTAACGTTATAGACAATAGGTGAATTATCATAATAGAAATGAGATATTATCGATAATGATAGTGAAAAATAGAAATAATGAAATTATGTTCTTTATATATACGATAGTACATTACTTATATTAATTACTATTAATATTACTTTAATCAGTGATTGTGTATCAAATATATTGTTATTATATTTATTACTCTAATAATACGGAGAGCTTAATATTATAGGGAAGTAGACAAATCTATGAATTTAGTAATTTTTAATTAAACTGCATATATACTATATATATATTATTAGTTTGTGTGTGTGTGTGTGTGTGCTGTGTATATGTGTATGTTTTTATTTTTTTTGTAATACTATATTTATCATATACCACCGCATCGCTAAACCACTATATTGCTGATCCACAGTCATCAACAAACAATCGCTAAACTAAAAAATTATGCCCGAAGGGTCCAGGGGTTCGCAACCCTGGTCGCGTAGTTAGAATATTCGTTGATGCTTTTTCTCCTCGAATATTCTAGATCCTTGGGCTGTCGGGTCTGCCGGATTTTAAATAGAGCACTGTCATCACTTCTCTTCACCATCCTCCTCCTTGGGATTAGGACGCATCTTGCCCTTATTTGGTTGTGGAAGTGAAGTGGTGTTACAAAAATGCTTTTAAAATATTATTTTCAGTTAATCTTAAATCGATATATATATACCGTATTTAATTTAGCACGTACATAAATACATTATGTACCATATATTATATTTATATTATTTCATAGATTATGATCTTTATATATAGGCATATATCTTTATAGTAATTGAAATTAGAAATCTATAGTTTAAATTAATAATGATAGATAAAAAAAAAGAGACCTTAGTTCACCATTATATATTAATATAATGCTGATATGTAACGTATAGTTTTAAGTGATTCATTTTAGGCCACCGTAATCCGCCTAATATAATTCTAGACGTAGCACGCTCGTACCTTTTAGTTAAACCCAAGCTTAATAATACTAATCAATCACGAACCTTAAACATTGTCCATCGATTGTTCTCATTTACCACAATTCCATAAAATAACCGGAATAAATATTTCCTCCTGAAAGCCTTAAAACAGTCTTCGTAATTCGATGGAAGAACAGCGAGATTGATGTCTCTTTTTTGTCCAAATAAAAATTGATCCCAAATTGAAAATAACAAATCTATTAGCTATAAGCAATAACTATATAAAAATTGGAATGCAAGTTTTTGAAACACATAAACATGTAAGATAGTAATACCGAGTAAGTTGGGATAGGAATGTATTACCTACATCATGGTAAAAAAGTTGACTCCACATTGGTGGATGGGGTGTGGGTGCTGTGGCATACCTCTCTTTAGAACCATCGATAGCGGAGAATTGTATGTAGTAATGCTATTTTGAAATAAAAAATTAATTATTTAAAATAACTTTACTATGTTTAAAAATTCTCTGTTTAAAGATACATACAGTTTTATTATTCGTAATAACTCTTATAGCAAAATTTTAAATTAATAGAGATCTGATAAACTGAGTAAAAAACAGATTAACAGCAAAATATCTAATAAATGGTACCGTATAATAACGTTTTAATATTGAGAAATAAGAAATAATAAAATTAAATCGTCGGCTTTTTAGTCTATAGAGAGAATCCTTATAGTTTTGTATTTTTGGAGTTTCATCATCTCGGAATATTTTTAATTAAAAAGAATAACTTTTAAAAATAACGAAACGTCAAATGTCTAATGTGAACATTTTTGTTTGTAAAGATTTATTTGGAAACTTTATATTATGTATATATATATTCCGATAAATCGATTCAGCCTTTACTATAGTACTATAATATATTTGTTGCCGCTATCAATATTACTATACTCTAATTATTTAGTAGGTATAGATTCCATCGATTAAGTTTACTTAACTATATATATATATTATGTTTGGGTATATAAAATTCGACCAATCGCATAAATCGCTTTATCATGTAAAGCTTAATTTCGTAATATATATCGATTATAATGGATAAATGAGAAATTCATTATTATTGAATATTGAATGCGGAGAGAAAGTAGAAGAGTAGTAACGAAAGAGAGAGGAGAGCGACGAGTGAGTAAAGTTGCCCTGGATTCGCCGCTAGTAGTAAGGAGAGGGAGTTCGGCGGCAGGCGAATGTTCGTCCATTCGCCGAAGTGCCGAATATTTTTTTAGTGCTTTTTTAGTAGGTTTTTTTTTTTTTTCCGGGGTTTTTGACCCCTCAGGGGGGTTTCCGTGGAACGACGAACGCGTTTATTCGCTACCCAGGGGCCCCGGGAAAACGGCAAGTCCCCAATCCAGAACGCGCAAGCGCCTGAAACGCCCCAGATTTGCGCTGGGAGTGGCTGACCGCACCACACCGATTCGTCTTTTTCCGTTTTTCTTCTATAGCGTCAGCTTACGTTATGGACCTATTTTTAATATTTCACATAGTTTCCATATTTACAGATGTTATTCCATATGACGTCACAAAGATTCATTAAGCCTAATATTCAATATATTCTCTTAATGACAATATGTTCGTCAAAGGTACACGAATATTATATTACAACTATGTGAGTAGACTGCATATGATTGTATATAATATATTTATTTATATATTATATTATATATATTTATATATATATAATATTATATATATTATAAATATATATATATATATATGATATATATATAATATATATATATTATATTAATATAATATAATATATATATAATATATATATATATCTAAGCAAATAATAAATATTTTTTATTTTCATAAAATAATTTTCTGTTATTTAAAACAGGAATTGGAGGGGAAATGGAATAACGAACTATCTACCTCTTACCTTATGTGCCCTCCGTTAATGGATGGCTGCAGGTAACGTGAGAGATTATCTTCGAAAATTTTATTTTTTATTTTTTCAAATACGGCTATATAAACTCGAGCCTTTCTATACATACCACTTATGTTATTATATATATATATGTAATATATATATTATATATATATATATATAATATATATATATATATATATATATATATATACATATATTAATATATATATATATTATATATGATATAGGATAGACTGATGTGCCCCGAATTTTCGTTCAGAAAATATCGGTAACCTTATTCATGACCCATTTTTAGTTTGTAATAAAGAGTATGTAATTAACGTTATACCTAAAACCGTTATAATTTTTAATCTATTTATGTTTCATTTAGGTTCGTGTATGTATTTTTCATTCACGAATGTTTTTCTCTTAAGATCTCCCATTTGTCAATATGCGATTATTCTGTTAACTATATCTATTCGTTTTCATGAATTAATATATATATATATATATATATATAATATATAATTATATTATATACTATATATATATATATTATTATTAGTATATATATATAATAATATATTATATATATATATATATATATTATATATTAAATTTAAAGATTGGAAGCATTATATTCAGTGTATCTCTATAACATAATTATGTTCAGACCCATAGAAAACCTAATGCCTTGAGAGGTGAGGGACGGTAGATAGGCATCTAAACGAACTGGGTCGTGAGCGTGAGGACGGGTTAGTTAGCGTTGCAGACAGAGGTCGAGTCGAGTATGACGGGGAAGCGGGTCTCAGAGGCGTCTTCTAGTGAGTTGGAGAGTGGAGAGTGCTGAGGCAGGCTCTGTCTAGTGGTTAGTGCTACTTTATATGTCTATTCACGTATTATATGAGTTATATCTAGCGCTGGATCGTAACGATGCCAGTAGGTCGTGATATCAACTTTGTTCTGGACCAATCAATATGGTCTGTATGTATAATACTTATTAATATATAATTAATATATAAATATAATATATATAATATAATATATATAATATATATATTATATATTATATTATATAATAATTATATATATAATATATATATATATAATTTGAAAGTTATAATAGCAATGAAATTCAAGTCAACCTTGAAAAACACATTGACCTGGTATAATAGTTTGCCAACACCCTTAGCGTACCTAGATAGCTTATTATTGGGCATACGTCTCCCATCATTTTAAAGCCAGAAGCTTACAAGTTAATACCTAATTGGGATTTATGGTCTTGTCAGCCGATTTCAATATTGTTTTGTTTTGTACACACTTCACCCTCGAAGGACTATTCTCCGTTATATATTACAGTCCGTTGTAAATATTATTGGGATGTTTTTATTATCATAAAACTTTTTTTTTAGGCGATGATAAATATTAAATTGATAAGCATCGTGAAAACTGAGAAGGGTAAAATAAATAAACGAGTATATAATATATATATATATATATGATATATATATATATATATATAATAATATATATAGTATATATATATAATAATATATATATTATATATATATATATATATATATATATATTTTATATAATAATATATATATATATATATATATATTATAATATATATATATAAATATAGGACATTTATAAGTATTGACTCCGTTTATACGGGGGAAATTTTCAGATAAGAAAACAACGAATTTTCGGCCTTTTCCCTTATTGCTGCTTTTTTTGTTTTGTTTATTGCATGTGTTTTTTTCTATTTATTTTTTTTCATTTTTATTTTATTTTATGCATTTATTTTATTGGACCTTTAGTTACCTTACAATTAGATGAAATTCCAAAATCTGAAATATTAAGAGATGTATTCAAGATTGTAGGTTTAAATTATTAGCTTTCTAGCAACTTGATTTGATTCTTTGGGTAATATAAAATTATATTAAATTCTATATCGATAAAAAGTTTATATTCTATCTTAATAAACTATTGCTCATCAATGCATTTGCTTTTCTAATTTTTTCTAGCTAACTGGTATTTATTCCAAGATTAAGAAGTGGTTAGTTTGAGAGATATTTGGTCTGGTCATATCCGGACTATTGTGGATTATTTTATGATTATATTTTCATCATAATGTTTATTTTTAATACGTTCCGGAAACATTTAATTTTTTTTTTCTCTAAGTCTTTCAATGGTAGCAGTTTTATTTTCGAGTATTATTATAATTTATGGGTATTTTTATTTAAATAAGTGCCAACAATGACACTAATGGAGTTAGCACCAAATCATGGAAATTACGTTACATTTTTTATTTCGTCCTGTACGGTATCACATCTTATAAATAGCCTATATATTATATATATATAGTATATATATATATTATATTATATAATATATAATATCTATATATATTATATATATATAATACGATATACTTTATATATTTATATATTAGGTTATCACTATATACATTATTTTCGCCTTTCTATACATATTATTAGTTATATGAAAGTAAATTATATAATTCCATGAATCCTCCGATCAATGGCGGTCAACGATCCTCGATTATAAGTAGAATATGATAATTTTACTTATAGATGAATCTCATGAAGGCCATTTCTTAAATGGATCTTGTGAGCATCATAGCAGTTTCAGAATCATTGGTCGAAGTGAGGCGATATAAACTCCGAGACACCACATAATTATTCTTCCACTTTGTGGGTTATTTAATTAGTCTCTTATTCATTTATCATTATATTTTATTATTATTATATTCATTATTATAATTTATTTATTATTATTATTGTAAAATATTTGTATAGTAATATATTTATTATTATTAATTACTATTATTTTATTATTATATTATTATTAATTATTATTATTATTATATTATTAATTATTATATTATTATATATGATTATGTATTATATAATTATATTATTTTGATATTATTATTTTACTATTGATTATATTATATTATTATTATTATATATATTTTATTATATTATTATTGATATATTATTATATATAATTATTATTATTATTTATTATTATTATTAACGTTTTCATTATTTTCGTGCTTAATGTAGAGGTTGTAAAAGTTTTTGTTTTTTATCCTTGGTTTTGTACCTTTTGCTTAGTTTATTAAAGACATAAGAAAGGCGCTTCGCAGTTATGTTTAATCGCAGATAAATGTTCGAGATAATAAAGAATTTAAAAACATCAAATACTATTACACTGTGTAATCAGATCTAAAATGCTAGCATTATTTTTTCTAGCACATCGAATGTGATACTTAAATAGATGTTTTATATTATTTCGGGTTTTACATTCACAGTGATTAGGAAAAAAAGAACAAACTACGACTACTGGAGCGTAAAGAAACTGGTAGACGCTTCTTTATTCCACCCGATCATATAGTATTGAAATGCAAGTGCGAGGTTATATTATTATATATATAAATATATATATATTATATAATTAATATATATAATTAATATATTTATAATATATGATATAATATATATATAGTTATAGTTATTTGTATAGAGGTGGTCGTTTTGTGTTTTCTTTCTATTCATTATTGGTACTCGTAGAAATTTTGCGAGTAAATTGAAGGATTAAAAATTATGAAGAGGTTCTTGAGATTTATGGGTTATTGGAAGTTTCACCCGAAACGATTTAGACCTCACTATTGCTTGCAAGCATACTCATGGGGTTGCCATCAGCATCAGTACTTAAACTTGTATTGGGAATCGACACAATCCAAATAAATTCCTTTCATGAATGCTATTTGTAATTCGAATGAAGAATTCATATATGAATTTGGATATTTTTCAAAAGCGCTCCCATCTCTTACGAGAGAAATTAAAACACCCAAGGAGAAATATGTGGTGTCGGGTTTAATCGCCGACCATATTCGGAACCTTTGTGAACCACCAGAAGAAGAAAATATTGGCCCTCTTCGTTTCGTAAAAGAAATTTCATTTCAAACTACTTTAGATCTCTCCATTGCTGAAAAATACTCGAATATGTGTGATAGATATTCGAAAAATGTTTTTAGTGTTGACGATTGGAAGGTATCTCAAAAAGAATATTTTGAAAATTCGCCACTTAATTCGTTGTTTACAATCACAAAATTAAGGGACGATGTTTATCAGTTCAAAAATATCGGAGACCTGGCTTTAAAAAGAAATTGTTTTTGTATATAAAAATATATTCGGTTTCGACTTTAAAAAGAAGATTATGCTTCTCGCACACTGAAGATGCCGCTAATTTGGAAAAGCTTTAGAATAAAAGGTCAATTAATTATTGAAGAATTACAATCGTATCAATATAGGAAGAGTCCATATTAAAATTACCTGAAGGGAAAAATTGCTTTAAAAAATTATTAAAATAAAAAAAAAATTTATAACTTTCTGAGAAAACGAATGCGACAGATCCGGTAAAAAATTGAATAATATTACGGGTAATTAACAATTCCTAACTTTATGAGGCGACTATCAAAATGTATTATAACCCGGGATATAATCTACTACTCAAGAATTAAAAAATATTGGAACGAAATAGTTTAGATAACAAAAAAATTTTTTATTTTATCATATATATATAATTGTTATGAAGACCAGTAATCATTTCATAAAAATGGTAAAAATAATTCACATTGGGTTTTATTGCATACTATATATAAAATACTGGAATTTCAAAATGTATGGAAGATAAATTGAAAGAAATAAAAGAAATGATATATAATATATATATATATATATAATATATCAATATAATAATTATATATATAATATATAATTTATATATATTATTATATATTATATATTATATATATATATATATATATAGTATATATTCAGGAGCTTTGCATAGAGATAATGAGTTGTGCCTAAGCCGCCTTTTGCATCCAATCAATTATCAGGCACAATGCCGCTTAGGTACATCAATTTTAAAAAGTCTGACTAGTCCAAGGCCGCATAGCTAATCTCTCCCGTTCTATAGCCTCTGCCTATAAACAGAAACAAAACAAGTTTTTACCTCTTTACCCCTAAAGTTAGAAACTTAGAAGCCGTGGAAAATTGTACTTCTGAAAACCATGTAAAACTTATATATAAGTATAATATATATATATATATAATTATATAATTATAAATAATATATAATATATATATTATAATATATAATATATATATAAATATAATAGTATATAATATAATAATATATATAATATTATATATGATTGTATTTATATGCGAATGATTCCAGGTACAAAGACCTCAATAAAAATTAAAATAACTATCAAACAACACATACACACGTACTTACACAAACACACGTACTTACACAATTCATAATTCTTCTCTTTAGACTTTCCGGATTTTTCTGATTAAGGAGAGTGTTTGTTTTGTTAAATTCAGTGTATATATATATATATATATATATATTATTATAGTAATTATATATATATTAATAATATATGTATATATATATATATATTATATATTTATATATATTATTTATATATATTAATATAGATATATATATATTATATATATATAATATTGATGTTTAGTATTTATGATATATAGTTTTGTATATTAGATGTGGGTGTAGATAGTAGTTATTGTATGATATTATATAAGTTGATTGTGGTTTGTAGAGGTTTATTAGTGTGTGTGGAGTATGTAGTGGTTAGTATGAGATTTAGGTAATGATATTATTAGTAGTGTTTATTATAGTTATGGTTAGTGAGTGTTTAATGAGTTAATTAGGGTTTATTATAGTTTAGGTAGTGAGAGTAGATGTTGTGTAGGGTATGAGGTAGGGTTTAGTTAATGTTAGTGTGTAGGGTATATGGTCATAGTAGTTGAGTCGTGAGTGGTGTAGTGTGGTGATTTATTATTATATGATATTGATTTGATAAAAATAACCCTTAAGTAATTTCACTCTTCTGGGATTGTTATAGAAACCTATTATATATATATATAATATTATCATTTAATATATATATATATATGCATAATAATGTATAATATAATATTATATATTATAATTATTTATATATAATATATATTATTATAATAGTATATATATTTATATTATTAAATATATATATATATATATTAATTAATTATTATATATATTAATATATATATATATATATATTAATTATATAGTATATATATATATATAATATATATATATAGCTATATATGATACTATATAGTTATATAATATATATATATAGTATATTATTATATATATAATATATATATTTATATATATAATTAATTTATATTATATATATATTATTAATATTTATAATAGTATAAGGCCTATATATAATATATAATATATATATATATATATATATATTTATATATTATAATATTAATGTTATATATAATATATTATATATATATATATATTATAATTATAATATATATATATATATATATTATATAATATAGTATATTATAATTAATATATTATAATAGTACATAGCCGATGTGATTTTCTTATATAGTTGGAGTGAAGTTATTAAGGTATTATATTATTAGTGTATTTGTGTTTTGTGGTTGGTTTTGTTAGTGGTGGGGATTTGTTTGTTGTCCGTTCTGTAGGATACATTGGTATTGTGAGGTTATGTACACTTGATATAATTACGTATATACTATATTTACTCTTATTATTTTATTATTATAACTATATATATATATTACTATATATATATGTCCTTGTATATATATACTATCTCACCATCTGGAAGGCTGAGTGTGTGTAGGGGAGGTTAATGCTCCTCACACGATCCGAGTGAGATAATACAATAGTGAACAGTGCAAGATCAATAGTACCTTTATAATGTGTAGGAGAGTGTCAATTGAAGAAAAGTTTGGTAGAGTTTTAAGTACCTTCTTGTTGAGAGAGTGAGAGCCACGGCATTATATGTTGGAGTTTATGCCTGTTTCATCAGTGCGATGTGAAAGTCTCTACACATCCTAGATTTACTTTATGGCTAGCGATCTGGAGGCACCTAAGAATCCATCTATTATTTGGAGGTGCCTAGGTATCAGACTACTATTAATTTGATAAATCCCACATTAGAAGATTTTTTTAGACACAAACCTAAGGACAAATCTTTGCGAGATGCACTTATGGCCAAATACAAGGTCTCTGAAGGTAGTTTGGCTTATAAAGTTGTCACGGAAATGTTTTACGATCGTGTATGAGAAATTTTTAAAGTATTTAGATTAGAGAGCTTTGCAAGACTAGGAGCCTTAACTGGATCTAAGACACTACTATAAAATCCTCTTCAAAAATACTTTTCGAGAGTGATCTCTATAATAGCCAAGTTCTGTAATTAAATTATTTTTCAGCAAAATTTGTTATAGTGTTTGGATGTTGCTCATACTGTTCCCTATTGACTATCATTAAGACTTGTGTGTCTCCCTCAATACACTCTACCATAGTATTGTAACTACAAGTCTTTGCAGGTGTACAGATCTCCATAATTAGGGACCAAAGGCAATAGCTCTTAAATCCATGTTTGAAAAAATGTTAGGTTTTGTTATGAATAATTATTTTCAATACATTTTGGAAGTTGCAGAAGAATACTGACTTTCTGATTAATGAAGAAGTGAGAATGCCTCATGATAGAATCAATGTTAAAAATGAATTGAATGAGGATTGTCTAAATATATCTTGGTCTGTTATTAGCAACCGAGTGTTTTTTACGTATAAGGTGTGTCTTCTTTGTTGGGTTTTGGTGTGGTTTGTTGTGTTGTGGTGTTATTGGTACAAGGTGGTGACCAAGTTTCGTGAGCTCAAGATTGCATTTGTAACTTGTCTCGACTCTTATAGTTTTAATTATGCTGGTCCACTATGGGCCAATTTATGCAACCTTGCACGATATCTAATTTTTTAAGAAATTCTATTAGCAATTTGGTAATATCGAAAGTGTACTTATAATGTCACAATGCTATTTTTGCATCGTCTGTATACCTGTGTCTCAAGTTTGGTATGTTACGCATATTGATATCCTTGCACTCGGAACCTGAGACGTATAAGTCTTCGTTATGGATCGAATGATATAAATATTAGTCTTCGTATACGCTCTGTAGAAGGTAGTTATATTTTTATGGGATCTTCACATAGACCTACTTGTGCATATTCTCTACTAGTGTAGATTGAACTACGGGTCTGGCGGGGCGCGTCGGAACTAAGATACTGGTGGGCTCCTACTTAGTGTTCCATTTAGTAGTTTCCATGTTCACATATGTTGCGGTGGTGGATATGCTATTATATAACTATCTGACGATTATAATAGTGCGAGAGTGAAGAGTTAGATTTAGATCTCGATTTTTTGATAGCTCATCGCTTCTTATAAACATATCCAAGGATGAAGAATTTTATTATCAAGTATAATGATCGAATCAACTACACACACTTCGTCTCACATATCTTGATAATAGTGCTTTATGCGGATTGATTTTGTAGAGGGTATTCTCATCTCACCTTTATTGTCTCATTTTTAGTGATCGATGTCATGGTAATCATGTAGGGTGCATTATCGTGTTGGTGTATGTTATGTGTATGTAGTGGTGTAGGTATAGATTTGATTATGTTGTGTTGATGTTATGATGACATCACAGAGCTATCGACTTTCAATTTTTGTTCTATATTTATTTAACCTTATTTAGTATACGTGTCATATTTCACTACGTACGACATGCGAGGATGTTGATAATACTATATTGGATAGCTATAGTCTACTGTTAGGCTCTCACTCAACACACTAAGAGTATACTAAGATATACTCACTAGTCTCACTCTATTGATGTATATGGATGATATTGTAGTAGTTTATGTGATGGGGTATTATTACTTATGTTATATTTTGATTAGTAGTAGTGTAGGTATTTGGTTAGTGTTGTTTGTGTTGTTAGCAGGGAGTTTTTAAGTATGTTTATAGTAATGAGTAGTGTATTAGTTAGTATGTATTATGGGTATTGTAGAATATGTATGATGTGTAGGTTGATGTATTATTAGTATGTATTTTTATAGGTGGTGTAGTGGTTTAGGTATAATAGTGTGTATTTTTTGTTGTGTCAGGTCGATATGGGTATAATAGGTTGAATGTAGGTAGTATTAGTATATATATATTAAGTTCTTGTGGAGTGTGTAGGTAATTGTATTTGTATTATCATGATTTACTTTACAATAATAGGTACTCTAACCTACATGAGAATTAATAACTACACTTATACACACATGGTGCTGTGGGTATTTGACCCCTTATACACCCTTCACTACTGACTTGGTAGATACATTTATACTAATAACTATAGAGACTGTGACTTTAGTTATTTAGGCTAACTTATAACTATACTAACACTGATTATCATAGATATATATGTTATGATATAGTATAATACTATATATTTATTATTATGAACTATATATAACATTAGGTATGACTTGTACTATAAAGCTACCGTTATTGGTCTATATACCATGGCCTGTCAGTATTTGTATGATGACTCTAGTCTATTATGTGATTATAGACTAGTCATCTTTTTGATGAACGTACTATATTCTTATTTAGCGTGATTATCAATTAGGTGATATGGCGTGATGTGATTTGTGATATAAGGTATAGCTATATATTTAGTATATGGTTATCTAATATGTATTTTTGATATGTTATTATTATTTGTCGGATCATTTACCAGTATAGAGTTATAGAGTAATAGTGCTGAGTAGTGATAGTCTCTATTATATATAATATATTATTTAGTTGTTCTATGAGGTATTTACTTATTTGAAGTAAGTACCTAATATGCAGTGAGTGTACCTATCTAGGTATATGTAAAGTTAGCTCTAAGTGAGTAGCCAATAATAGTAGTAATGTACTCAATATAATGAGATGATTGCTCTATAAGTGAGATATGCTCAAGATTATATAGATGCCAAGTGTATAGTCCACATATATTATTGCATATATATTTGGCTTAGAGCAGAAACTGAAGACTTAGCTAAATCTTGAGATGTTTGCTTGCATTTGTCAGTTTTTGTTTCTTCGTTTCAGGAATTAAACAAAATGGTAATAGTAAGACTCAATAGGACTTGAGATGAGTGACCACCTTTGAGGACGAAAGTGAGCTGTGGGAGTGTTGTGTGAGGAGCTCGCTTCTGAAAAGCGCGTGCGTATAGTAGACCTAGCATTAGGTGATATAGTTGTCAGTGGTGCTTTATTTTGTACGAGTTTTGTGTTTTATTCGATGTCACATTCGAGTTGCATATTTGTGGATGGATACTCCAAAGCGCTCTCTCTTTACATTACATAATGAATCCTCTTTGCTGAAGAAGGGAAGATAGCTAGTAATCTCTGATACTGGATGTGCGATCTTAGCCTTACTGATGCGTCAATTATACGACAGATTAGC
Source organism: Trachelipus rathkii (assembly GCA_015478945.1). NCBI lineage: Eukaryota > Metazoa > Arthropoda > Malacostraca > Isopoda > Trachelipodidae > Trachelipus > Trachelipus rathkii. The sequence goes on from JABUQX010063390.1 coordinate 20,094, forward strand.
TTTATTGGGCTATATAGTAATATTGATTATTATTAGTATTTTTATTATTATTAATTTTGTATAATGATTTATTCGCTGATTATTACTTATTATTGATTTATTCGGGTGTATCTTCACCTAATAGGTTATAAGGTATGAGGAAATATTTCGAATAGATGTCGTAATTTTAATATTAAGATCTATAGTTGACATAAATTATTAAGTGTATGCTCTTAACCTACTATTTTAAAAAATAAGTTAATTGAATTAGGTTTTCTTTCTCTTTTATGATGAAGTTGGAAATTATATTAGTGAATAATTTTTTTCCGTCTATAGCAATGTATAAATTATTTATAAAAACAATTTTATATAAAGATTATGATATTATTTTAATTATTATTAGATTTACATTACAAGTATTTAAGTAACTCACTCTATGTTGATATAATTATTACTTCATTATGTGAGCTAAAATGCTGATTCACTGAGTATTATTACTTAATTATTATTATCTCATAATCTAGCTGATTATTCTAGATTCATTATCTCTCTTCCTATACCATCGAACCCCGTCGCGCTCGCGCGTGAGCAGAGGTGTGTGGACGATGTCCGCGCGATCAGTTCATGGGCCAGAGCAACAATGACTGGAGGCACGTGGATTATATTCCCGACGCTCCAAAGCGATGACCCACTGGCGCGAGAGTACATGGCTTAACAATATTAATTCGCGCAGTAATCTCAACACACCTAGAGACCCGTGCGTCCAGCACAAAATATTATTTGAGGCTTGAAGCTTCACTACTAGCTTTTTAATTAGAAAATGCTGGCTGTTTTGCTAATAAACATAAATTTAATGTAAAGTAGTTGAGGTGAGTATGGGATGACTTTAACGTTATCATTTAGAAAATTAAGATTTATTCATATTCAAATATATATACTTATGATGTATTATTCATATTATTCTATACATATATATATAATATGTAAATATATAATAAATATTTTATTAATATAAACATATACTTTACATTAACCTTAATAGCAGTAAATCAAGTAAATCAATAGAGAAGGGTTAGTATGCTTTTGTTGTTATTATACTCATAGGACTTATAGCTGCTTTATATTTTTGTCTTAAGTTAAATGATCATCACTTTAAACCTAATTATTATTACTTATAGCTTTTATATATATACTCACTATGTGAGCTTTAAATATAACTATAAAACTAATAAATATATATAGCTATTATATGACTCTTCTGCTTTTCTATGAGTGAGTGACTTTATAACTCTCTGTTTTAACTGCTTATATCCAGGCTTGGGTATAACTACAGCGGTCTACTAGTACTTTATATATGTCACTTCATATGCATGCTTATTCACATTACAACAAAAGTAACCTATTTATTTTGAGCTAGTTTATAAGAGTCAAGCGTTGCAGTTATACAACTCAGAGTGTGATAGATGGTGTATACGTTGTAAACTCTGCACTCTTATAATAGATACTCATGAAAGTCTAACACAAAGTGAGACTTATGATCAGTTAGCTTTTTCGCATTTTGCAACGTTATCGCTAATAATATATTTATATATCTATATATACTGTATTTAATACTTCAACTTAGTTATTACTAGGGTACTTTTAGGGACTAGACTACCTATATCTGCTTATACTTATAGCTATTATATATAACTCACTTACTGCTTATATATTACTAGCTTTATAACCTCTACTCTGCTTATTATACTAGTCACTTTATAACTCTCTACTGCATTATTACTTTAGAGAGTTTTAACTCACTGCTTTATATACTGGTTTATATATAATATATATATAATAATCAATCACATGTATTTTACTCATATTTTATTAATTATTCCTTTATATATGTATTAATACTAATTATAGTATTTCTTTATTATATTTATATAATTATTACTTTAGTCAGGGCTGTTCTAATCCCCCTCCAGTTCTTTTGAGTTTTTAATTAATTAACTTCTTTATATAATTTATTATTCACTAAATAAATTTTAATTATATATTATAATGATTTATATTATTTATTAGTATATTAATTATTACTATTATTATATTATATTTAAAATAGTATAAGTAAGTAATAATAAATAACTAACACACTAGTATTTCTTGATTTATAGTATTAAACTAATCTATTATTATTATAATAAATATTAGTTATGAAATTATATTTTTATTTAAAAAAACTATTTTTTATATAATATAATCAGTAAGTTTTAGAGGGGTAGTATCGCATTTTTTTCTAATTTATATAATAAGTCATTATTTATTATACTAATAATATAGGTATATTTCCATGCTCAACATATATTATTCATATGCAATAACAAAAATGTCTAATTTAATAAGCTATGCAAACTAAAAGAACATGTCCTAAAGTTGTAGAAGATAAAAGACATATCACTTTATATAATTCTGGGATAGCAGACAAAGAGCATGATTAGAACGACTTAAATACAGAGAATAGATAGTGCTCGATGCTCTACCACTGAGCCATCCTCTAACCCACAAAAGCCTAAGAATATATACATAAAAGAAGCACACTATAAGTCACGAAACAGACACCCGCGAGATGGTCGAACCCACAGGGTGATTCACGCACTCTCGTCGCATGCCGTGTTCCATATTATTTTAAATTCATTATATAAATTCATTAACAATATACATAACAGTATTAAATTCACAATAGAAAAATCAAGTTTAAATATTTGGATGAATAGAGAATAAATTATGCCTTATCTGGGATACTGAACCAGATTCACGCTCTACAAGTATTAGAACGAAAGCTCTAGATTTATGCTCTAAGCTGTTCTTGAATCTAACTATTTTGGGTTAGAGAGCTCAATAGAAACAATCGAGTTCATATCCGTCTCTATAGTCCGTCAACCTATGCGGTTGCTTCGAGCACTAATTAATATAAATACGGTTAAGATCACATACATGTCACTAACTAGTTGTGAGTTATATAGGTGATGTGACGAGGCAATAATGTATTGAATATGAAGCGTGTATCCTTCTCCAACTTTATAATATCATATGAGAGTTTATATTTAATCGTAATATATAAATATATATATATGCCTTAACTCCTACATAAGGGGAACATATTAGCCAGTGTAACTATCAGGAGCACTAAGATATCAATAAGACTAAGGAGCTTTTCTAATACATGAGGCTGATAAGTGGTTCTAACTATGTGTTTTAAGAGGCTTCATAATCCACTCTAGGTAATCCTGGGACTTCTATTATATAATTTCCATCATTGCAATGGGCCTAGTTAGGGGCCTTTTTAAGTCTAGCATATATGATAGTTTTGTTAGGTAGACCAAGATTCTGTATACCATATTATATATTACATTAGTAAAAGTACGGAGTTGGCGTACTCTGTCAATTATACAATTGAGTGTATGAGGTGCTACAAATGATATGAGACTATCCACACTAACCTAATAGTGATGATGAGTGTTATTGTAGAATATCACTCACTTTGAATATACCAAAAAAAGTAAGATGAAGAACTTAGTACCTAAGAGTAACCCTTTATTATACTTTAAAAAAATAAAATGTTTATAATAATAATAGGTTTCGATTATCAATAAAAAAAAAATAAAAAAAGCTTAAAGTACAGCTGTGTATAGAGATCATATATTTAGCATTATAAAATACAAATATTATATACTATTCTATTAGCAGTATCTTCATAAGATTTTAATATAGCCTGTACCCATATACTATCATGTAGAAGCAAGAGTAGGAGAATAGAGTATGATGAGCTATATGAGGAGAGCAGAGAAGAGGGAAAACGCTTAGAGAGAGAGAGAGGAGAAGAAGAGAGTAGATTACAAGACTCGATAGATCGTCTTAAGTTGTAGTAATACCAACAAGTGTCAGTCATCATAAGGTCTACAGTGTCCGTGAGTCACCGGAAGTGCACACTCGAGACTATAATATAACTTTAAAGGATATGGGAAGCGGGGGAAGGACAAAGGGTGAAACCTGGTGATGTCGCCTTGACGGGAGTTCGTTCGCTTAAAGCTGTTCTTGAATCCAACGTTTTGGGTTAGAGAATGCTCAGTGGTAGAGCAATCGATAAACAAAGCGAGGGTCAGTCCGCAAACATGCGCGTGGTTCGATCCCAGATAAGGCAATATTTCTTTATCTTCTCATTATTTTATTTGTTTTGCATATATATATAATATAATATATATACTATATATATAATATATCATATATATATATAATATTATATATATAATATAGTAAACTGATAACCTCTAGAGTATAGTATACCCTAGAAAGTATAGTGTGAATTATATATAGCGTGTTGAAATATTATTTTATATTATTATAAATATCCCTATAAACAGTAGGTACAAGAGGAACTCGTCACAATTCACACGTCAATCCTACTGCATTCAAACTTTCCTGTGATTGCATTGTAAATAAAATTCCTCCCCTGAGGTTTTTACAGCCAATGTTAGCGTGGGAGAGGAGATAGCTGTATCCTAGGCCATATGACAGTAACTATAGACGAATAGTATTAACTGCATAACTAACATATATTCGATTGTGCTCTTCATGTATCTGTCTATTAATCACGTGTGTAGCATAATGACGTTCTATCCAGGAGTCGTCTTGGTATTAATTGCACTTGTACGAGGCAGCGGCTAACCTACTTAGCGTAAGTTTGTGGCTAATTCGCAATGACGCATAGTGGTGAAATAATTTCGACTAATTCTGACACATAGAGATAAGCCTCGCGCAAGAGGCTGAGTGTTGCGCGTATCGCCCTGTTAGATAGCGAGCAGACGGGAGCATCAAGCGACATAATCAGTAAAATACGTCAGTCAATGCGTTAGTATACTCCAGTAGACTATATTTCTCATTTATATACTATATACTAAGTTGCGATCTATCTTAGGCGAGTGGTCAAAATTCGACATATCTACGGCGCTTACAATAAAATGCATAGGGTGCACTATGGATAGATTCCCAGATGGTGAATACACTAAACTATGTATTAGGTTAGAGGTATAATGAATATATAAGTCTTCACAGTTCGATATGAACATAGAGAAGAATTTATACAATCCGTAAAGCGTAGCAGCTGCTTACTTTCAAATCTTCCAGATAAAGGAGCAATATATGTTATATGATATATAGACTTTATGCTTGCACTTATTATCTTGATATGTGCAGCTTTCATTAACTTCTTGAATAACTATAAATATATAATAACTATATTATACTATATGATTTGGCTAGATGAGTACTATTGAGTTGATATGATCAGTTCTGAGACTAGAGCTTGACATACCTCATCACCACATTCAGTGGCTAGAGCCCCTATTCAAGGAGGGCGTAGTTACCGCTACTCAGGAGTTAACATTGTAGAAGAAGCTCATAGAGTACAAAGAGTGAGGCCCGCACTGAGACGCAGGCTTGTGAGCGGTGGCGGGACATTACATAAATTCGAGAGTTTAGAGATATAAGAATGTGTATATGATGCTGGAAAGTAAAGAATCTCCTGGCAGAGTGAACAACATGTAGTAATTGTGGCAGGAAAGAAAGAAGCATATCTGCAGCGAAAACTAGCCTGGAGTTGTATACTTCGGGACACATTCAACATATACGCAATAATCATCCATGTGAAGAAGGCTCAGGTAAAATAGTGATGAAGGAATTAACGACATGATGAAGAAGGCAAGGTATCTGTACCATCAGGTTTGCTGAGTTGTATAGAGACTTCTCGCTCGAGCAACTTTTCTGCACGCTGACTGAGTACCAAACTACATTATAGAAAAGAGGTAACGCATAGGTATAATTGCGAGCCATACAGATACGCTGCCGACCAAAGATAGAGGTGCCAAAGGGTATGGAAAGTACGAACATTTTGTATGAATAGACCTTATTTGAAAATGCTCTATGAGCGGACATCTGAACTCGCGTTGCAGACTAATGGTCTAATATTGAGAAAAATGCAAGGGTGAAGGACACTCGAGAGTCTCACCTGCCCACCTCAAAATAGTGTAGAGCAGTACTCCGAGTAGACAATATGGCGGCGTATATATGAGGCCCCCATTGTGCACTTAGCATGGACGCTGAGTAACTGGTATCGAAAGTAGGAAGAAAGAAAGTCCTCGCGCATACTTAACAGAACAGAACTCTAACCACAGTTTCTTTGAGGACAGACTCTAACGGACGAGTATGGATGTAGACGGTAGTAGAGTTGCTCACTCAGGCACACGATTTGCTGTATGTTTGCTATTTCGGATGTAATATGAAGGCCAACGAGTAATTGTTTATAATAATAAAACAATTCACGGAATGAGATCGAGTAGAACCGCTCGAAGGTAAGTAGCACATAAGGCAAAACGTCTAGAAGGTGTCTCAGATGATGGAGAGAGTTGATAAGTAGTATGAGGTATTTTAAATTTAAGCAATTAGAGAATTATCATATCAAAAGTGTTCAGAACTATGTAAACCTATTCTTTTTAGACGGATATATTTTTCTATTCATCCAGATCGAGCGAGAATTCAGCATATTCGCGTAGAATGTATAAGAGACAGAGGGTCAATTGCTACGCAAGTATATATAGCATTAGAGTCACGAATTGAAATGAGTTGAGAATGAAGGGTCAAGTCATTATCGGCATATGAGTGGAATGAGTTAGATGTGGCAGGTGAGAAGAATCATTAAATGAAAAGTAGGAATAAAGTACGAGATAAAACAAAACCCTGAGGACACCACTATTAACGAAAAGGAAGAAGAAGTCGCCCCTCAACACAGCCGATATGAGCGATTTGAAAGAAAAACTAGACATAAGTAAAGCAAATAGAGACAGAAAGAAAAACGGCAAAAGCGAAGGAGCTTGGTAGAGCAAGTGACGGCGTAGCCATACCAGCGTCAATTCAGTATATAGCCTTTGGATATAGCTGCCAAGCGTCCACGACCTGACATTTTAACTTCGCACAGTCTCTTAGTTATTGTTATCGTCAAGTTAAACATGGCGGAACCTATCATATGATCTAGTTAACGATACCGGAAAGTCATACGATCTGATCAGCAACAGTTAGCAGGTGATTTCATTCTATGAGGTTATAGAGGGCGCGCGAGAGATTCGTAGAGGCGCGTTAGCGTGGGCGACTCTTTGGTATAAGTGAGGCGAGTGGAATAGAGCATATAGCTCATGAGGTGATTCTAAGATTAATGAGTAGTATCACGTAAGAGTATGTTCAAAGATACTTAGATGAATATTCTATAGATATAGTAGGCGTGACTGTTAGGCGATACGATTAGAGGGCGAGCTCAGTAAGTGCTCGTTTGACCTCATGTTTTTCGAATAGGTTAGACAATGTGGCGTGCTTGCCAACACTGAGAGGCATATTTAAGTGGCTCTCATTAATTATATTGAGACCGCATAGGAGCAATATCATGGATTGTAACGTGAATGTGAGGGGGGGCGAGGGCGGGGGTTGGGGGGCTGGTGGACTAGCACGCTGCGAGCAAGCACACTCTACCGGCATTAAAGACTGGGGCGAGGAATAATATACTCGGGCCACCAACGCCGTTCAAAGCCGTAACTGACCTTTCGTAGATTTCAAGGAAGCCCATCGCACTCGCACTGAGTTCTTTGAGAACGTAATCACTCCACTGTAAGACTAAAGCGTCACTCACGGAATTATATCGTTATGCAGGTGAGAAGGAGGGGATGAGGAAATGCCAGAAAAAATACGTCCACAGAGGTATGGCAATTATAAATGAACAGAAAAAGAATGGTAGCGTGAGGTCTCGACAGCAGATTGTGCTTTATCAGCTTGGATGAATTTCAGCTAATTATACAGACCCCTGTAGAGAGAGGCGATGAGTAATGTTTAATGAATGAAATTATATAAATACAGAATAGTATACTAGCAGCCAGCAAGACAGATCTTACCTAGAAGTTGTTTAGTAGATGTTATTTGGCACAGCCATTATGGAGGCCGTAGATAGATATCTTCAGTAGGAGAACCGACAGGGAGGTTATGCGTGCACTTTCGTTTGTGTCTTTGAATCTAGCATAATCTGCTCTGCTACGTTAACGACACGAGTAGCACTGCAAGACGAATTCCGTACGCATGATGTTAAATTGACAGAGTATGATAGGGAATATATCTCGAGAACACTTCTATCACCACTCTCTTCAGAGTAGCAGCAACCTGCTAAACGCACACGAGTCTAGGAATAGTCCAGTTAGAACATGCGCTATTGATCGAGAACGCATGAGAGGGTTGAGAGTGTATAGATAGGAAGGATAATATGGGCTACGAAGTAAAATGGAAGGGAAACAGTGCTGCTCATAAGACTTTACTCCTCCATTCTGGGATTACAGTTTATCACTGCCGACCTCACTCGCTTCACTTGAATAGAAGGGTATTGAGCAAGCGTCACCGAGAGTAATCAATTGGACAGTCATTACACAATTAATGAGGTTTGATGCATGCTCAAGAAGTCTCTACGCAAGTCCTGCCTTACTACAATCGGCACGATCACCACACGCTCTACAGAACCATAACGCTGATAGGAGGAATTGAAGCTTGATTGCATCGGATGAGAATGTGTACATTAAAATGAATAGATGATATATGCAGGGTTGATTGGCTCAGATTTACCAATAGGAGCGAACGCGAGTGAGTGTATTTTCTGATAGAGAGAAAGTGCACTAATTGTCGCTATGAACTTACTATGAGTTATATATCAATGTGTGTAAAGAGTCATGCTGGTGGTTGGATTGATCTCGGCACTCGTAGTCGAGTAGGTGATGTCTTATATTAGTTGCTCCAGATCGTTGAGAATGCTAAATGATTCGGCACCCTCCTATACACCTATAGAAGTCGAGGTTGGATAGACCCCAACCATTCATGCAATATATGTGAATCATTAGAATAAATCTCACTCACAATAAGGAGGACCTCAGTAATTGGGATGACGACGATAACACTATCTACTCTTCGAATAAGTTGAGAATAGTACAAGGTATTTCAAAAAAGGCCTGTGGAAACCATGCTGTTCTGTAGGAGACAGTAGCAGAAGCACCATCAGATTACTCGTGAGCTGATAGTATAAGGAAGAAAGATTTGTGAATAAGACACCATCAGAGTAACCATCCCCCGAGATGTTAGCGCAGGATTCAAGATTCTCGATTTTATTCAGGTTTTAGTTAGCATCACAGTATGAGCTGTTTGAAATACTGTAACAGATAGGCACATACTTTGCACCACCAATTCTAGACGGAAATTAATGAATATAAGTTAGTAGTTTGTACATATTCAAACGAGTTACGAGGTATGAATATGTGCTCTAGACATCTATGTTGGTCCACAGATCTCTATGGATGTATAAACGCGATTAGTAGGATTAGATGCCTCTCTAGATGAGGTCGAGGTGTTCACACAGTACGATGCATAAGAGTGCTAAGATTGCGAGAGCGAGACGTGATGTTAGTAAAAAGTCGATGACGTGTAGAAACCTCAGCGCGCCACTGTGCGAGCAAAAGCTGCCCATTCTTGCATGCACATACACAACCACAAAACAAACAGAAAAAAAACTATAAACAGAATATAAAAAAACAAACAAACGGTCTCGAGCACAATCAGGTTAAGAGATATATTAACTATCCACATTCTAAAACCTAAAAGTATAGAGAAACCGTGAGTACATTTGTAGAGAGATAAGCATAAATGCGTATTTATAGTGAGAGATCGTAATTGTATATATACATATGAAAAATCCTCTAATATTGTTAAAAAGCACCTTAGACTGTATCTCTTGCACTTCTCTACAAAGTATCTACGCAGAGAATAATGTCTCATCATCACAACTATGTGAGATATTAACATAAAACTCCTCGTTTCAACCAAAATTATAAAAATCTAATTTAAAACACTGTGAAAACGAAATTCAAAATTCATAAACAGTATTTAACTTTAAAATCACACCAACCTACCTGTAGCATGACTAACTACTACTAAGAACAGCCCCGAAAAAAAAGTTTAAAATAGGGCCGCAGATGAAGCTTGTGGATTGTATATAATCCTTTTATATGCCTCGCTACGTAGAATGTAAACTTCATACTCACACACAACGGATAATACATGGATCAATAGTAATAAGATTCTGAAGATATCTCTAATGATTATAGATATAAAAAAGTTTGAAAAACACGAATACATCTAATTTCACCAAACACAGTTCACTACATAAACACAATAAATAAAAAAAAAATAATTATTTCATGTACAGTACATTCAAGCACGTCTTCACACCACGAAACTATATATATATAGATAGAGTTGGTAAAATCCGAGTAGAGTTATATTTAATCAAGGTATAAATGGTATCCTATAATGAGGAGGGCTGAAGATGTGCAGAGTAATATTAATATTAAAATGAGTGATTACTATATATATATACAACTACAATATCTGATATATTATATAATATGTAAATACTATAAAGCTACTTACTGTTCTTTAACTTCAGCTGTGCTTTTATATATTAAGTAATATAAAACTAAACTCAAATATATATGAGGGAACGGATGATGCAGAGTATTGTAGGAAAGTTGTGAATGGCAGGAAGGTGGCTGGTGCAATTAAATCCTTGATGGATGTAAAGTGACTAAGGCTTGAGTGCGCTAGGGTCTTACATGAGAGTATGATAATGTATACCTGTGTTAATGTATAGTAGTGGAGACTATGGTCTGGAATAAGAGGTATAGATCTAAAGAACAATGTGTTCAGATGGACAACCTTAGGAGACGTTGTGAGAAGAATTAATAAAATGAGGAATGAACATATTAGAGAGTTGTGTGGTCTGAAGAAAGGGGTAAATGAGAGAATAAGTGAAAGTACTTTGAGATGGTTTGGTCATGTGTGAAAGGATGGATGATAGTCGGTTCTTTAAACGGATGTATAGTGGTGAGTGGGCTGGGAATCGACCGGCTGGGAAACAGAAGAAAAAGTTGATTGAGACAGTAAAGGAATGCCTATAGGAGAGAAATGTGAGTTTGGCAGAGGCGAGAAGAAAGGTGCATAACAGGAGTGAATGGCGGGGTATTGTGAGGGGGTATGATTGTAGCCCACCTGGGCCAAGGGATGAACCCCACATTGACGAGATGTCATAGTGAGAGTCCGTCGAGGTTCCGTGAAGCTCTATGGTGGATTTTCTGACTGTGACGAGTTTTCACTAAAAAGTATAAAGGGGGTGGTAAGGCTGGGCTTCCTTTTCGACTTGCTTCATATTCTTTAACTACTTTTCTGTTTCCGGTACATGTTGCGCACCTTACCATCGCCAGTCTTGCGCTTATATTACGTTGATGGATGATGATGAGATGATGTGATGATGATGATGGATGATGATGATGATTATGATGATTAATATATATATATTATATATATATATTATATATATTATATATATATATATAATATATAATATATATATATATATTATTATTCTACTAACATCCATATATCAGCTGTATGTATATTTTTTTTATACTTTACAATATGATACTTGTCTCATAGTTAAAATTAATAACATTTTATTTTCAATATTAATATATCTATGATTCATGATAGTTATATCAATAGTGATTGGAACCTATACTTATTATAGTATAATATTATCCTGTATTTAAATATACCGCTCTATGTAACACCAACACCCCTTTAAAGTACTTAATTAATATAATATGCTCATATTATAATAACTTTTAAACTATCTCGTAATCACTATATATTATAAAAACTTAGATTTAAGAAATATTGATGCACTTTTAAAAAAGTACTAGTCATAGTATAAAGTATTTGCTACATTGTTACTATCGGCACTTGTAATCTCTACGAGGGATTCAGTTCTATCGTCAATACTAACACATTTCGCTTCGATGAGAGTTCTCATGAGGTATATGTCATCCCTTTTGACACATTAATGTCACTTGAACGCCAAAGTCTGTATCACACTACTTTTTTCCTGAGAATATTAAACTCTACCTAATAACTAAAATACTATTATTTCTATACCTACATCATTATATAATAATTATATATATATATATATTATATATATATATATATACGCCTATTACGTTATACCCTCATCTCATTGATTATTTATTTGATAACATTCTCTAAAGAGTGGAAGTTGACTATTTATTAGTGAGTACTATATAGAGTATAAATAGTAATATATATAAATATATACTGATTATAAATAAGTAAATTATATATAATATAGCCAAGAATATCGTATACCAGTATACTATGTCTAATAGTAGTATGTGATGAGGTAGAATATGTAGGTAGTGTAGTGTGATGTGTTGCCCATGGTGATTAGATAGAAAGGAGGTAGCTACGGGTAGGTTAATAGGCGCTAGTCTTGCTTTACGTTGCGTCTACGAGTGCTAATTTATATTCACGAGTATCATAAATTACGATAAACAAAGGTTAACGTACCGGCAGAAACTATACCACGTCAGTATGCAGTATCTCTCGCCGCATTGTTACTTGTTATCCGACACAAAATTAACATTGGCTTTAGATGCTGCTAACAATTGCTTTGTTTATCAACGTACATTCAAGCGATATATAATGTATGTCTGGTAGAATTAGTATCTAATGTGCACTATTAACGATCTATCTCAATAACTTAACAAATAATAACGCGCGAGTCAGAAAGATGTGACAACTCCAATGAAACTGGAGAGATCACTCATCAGTATAGAGACCTCGCTTGAATTCCATTCCTTATCTAGAGATACTGATCCATATATAATAAATGATTTAGCGTGTTATTTACATCGTCATATCGTCTCTACTATATAATTATCAAGTACTAGGCAATTATATACGGCAAACTTGTATAGATAGTATATAAATACTTATATTACTATTTATTTTATAGTGACTTCACATCACCAGACAGACAAGTATTATACTATGATAGGTTTATATTTCTAGTAGTATTATTATGAGATAAGTACGTCAAGTGGTGGTGAAGAAAGAGTGATATTTATTCCTTGAAAGGCACTTAATACATCTTGATATAAAGTAAAAAGAGCTATTTATCTTCTATCAAGATCACGTAGTGATATACACATCCTTATTCCGTATAAATACTCAACGCTATAGATATATAATGATAATATAGGGTCACTATCGTATTTAAGTGAC